>RJWJ010009425.1:7724-49966 GCA_004363605.1 Indri indri
CTGGGATTACAGGTACATGCCATCACACCTGGCTAATTTTTCTATTTTTAGTAGAGATGGGGTCTCAATCTTGCTCAGGCTGGTCTTTTTCTTTTTTTGAGACAGAGTCTCACTGTGTTGCCTGGGCTAGAGTGCCATGGCGTCATCCTAGCTCACAGCAACCTCAAATTCCTGGGCTCAAGCAATCCTTCTGCCTCAGCCTCCCAAGTAGCTGGGACTACAGGCATGCACCACCATGCCTGGCTAATTTTTTCTATGTATTTTTAGTTGTCAGATTAATTTCTTTCTATTTTTAGTAGAGACAGGGTCTCGCTCTTGCTCAGGGTGGTTTCGAACTCCTGAGCTCAAACAATCCACCCGCCTCGGCCTCCCAGAGTGCTAGGATTACAGGCGTGAGCCACCGCGCCCGGCCCTCGGGCTGGTCTTGAACTCCTGACCTCAACCAATCCTCCCACCTTGGCCTCCCAGAATGCTAGGATTACAGGCATGATCCACCTCACCCAGCCCAAACCTTTTCTTTAAAAAAAAAAAAAAGGTTAAATTTCCTTTCCATACACCGAAATATAAATTTTCTACCTTGTTTCACCTGAGTCGTTTCTTTAAAAATGCAAATTTAGATTTGTCTGGCAACAATTGTTTAGAAAAGTGAAACAGACGATCAAGAGATCGATAGTCTAAAGGAGAGAGAAACTATTTGAAAACTGGCAAATAAAAAATCTTATAAATCTATAAAATCTGCTTCTGCCTGTGTATCTGTATATCTTTGTGTTTTTATGTGTCATGTCTTCTGTGACTTTTTGAATAATTGTTTGACTTGTCTGTGAACTTATGTCTTACAGCCACTAGATTCTAGGCTCTAAACAAATGGCCATGGTAAGACCTGGGGGGGACATAATGTAAAATTCTCCTTGGCCAAGCTGTGCCTCCTGGATATGCTGGGAAGAGTCAGGCGTTGTCTTTACAGCTTTGTCCTTTGTCCTGGACTGTCATTCATTTTACTTATCCATAAGCTTTCCTTAGCAAATACATTGTAGCTATTATTATTTTGAACAAACTTATCTACCACATTAAGAATTAAATTATTTTAGGCTGGGAGCGGTGGCTCACGCCTGTAATCCTAGCTCTCTGGGAGGCCGAGGTGGGTGGATTGTTTGAGCTCAGGAGTTCGAAACCAGCCTGAGCAAGAGCGAGACCCCATCTCTACTAAAAATAGAAAGAAATTAATTGGACAACTAAAAATATATAGAAAAAAATGAGTCGGGCATGGTGGCGCATGCCTGTGGTCCCAGCTACTCAGGAGGCTGAGGCAGAAGGATCGCTTGAGCAGGAGTTTGAGGTTGCTGTGAGCTAGGCTGACGCCACGGCACTCACTCTAGCCCGGGCAACAAAGCGAGACTCTGTCTCAAAAAAAAAAAAGAATTAAATTATTTTACCTTCATTTATGCCTTCTCAAATGTGGTATCTTTCCTTGTCGTTCACTATCTTTCTTATGAATTTTGTGTAACATTTTTTGCATAGCATGTATACTGGTGCCAAATTCCCTCAAGTTTTGTCTTTAGAAAGTGTAATGCATTCATTTGAGGGATAATTTTGCTTGATTCAGATTTCTAAGTGGGTATGTTTTTTTCTTTCAGAACTTTACACACTTCACTCTACTCTCTCCTTGTTTGCATGGTTTCTGAATAGATAGAAGTCCAGTTTAATTCTTATCCTTATTTTCTAAAGTGATTTGTTGGGAATCACTTCCTTCTGAAATGGAGAAAGGGTTTTTTATATTCTTTTGGGAGAATCCTCTCCTGAGAACTTTTTATACATTTTATAATCATGGGTGAATCATATCATTATGGACCTTAATGAATTCCCATGTAAGCTTGGAAATCTTAACCTGTTCCTTAAGGTCAGCAAGGCCCAGGGTACACTGTAATGGTTCTGTTGGAAAGAGCTCTTCTGGCATGTTATTATCTGAGGATGTACACTAAAAATTAGTGGGGGCTGGGTACAGTGGCTCACATCTGTAATCCTAGAACTCTGGGAGGCTGAGGTGGGAGGATCACTGGAGGTCAGGAGTTCAAGTCCAGCCTGAGCAAGAGTGAAATCCCATCTCTACAAAAAATAGAAAACCTAGCCGAGTGTGGTGGTGCACACCTGTAGTCCCAGCTACTTGGGAGGCTGAGGCAGTAGGATTGCTTGAGTCCAGGAGTTTGAGGCTGCAGTGAAGTTGTTGATGCCACTGCACTTGAGCCGGGGGACAGAGCCAGACTCTTGTCTCAAAAAAAAAAAAAAATAGTGGGATGTAGCCCTGAGGCGCAGAAGTAGAGGGATTTTAAAAATTTAAGCTGTCATGCCTTTTTCCTCATGCCTAAGCTCTAACTTCCCAGTAACTTAATAGCTCCATGAAATGAAACAGAAAGAAAAAGGAAGAACAGAGTCTTATAAATACTATATGAACAAGTTAAAATGAATACTTCTCCAAAAGAAATATTTTGATTGAACTAGCTGGATCTGACTACCTCTGATATCCTAGAGTATTTCAGGACAGTATGGTCAGCTGAATTTTGTTACAAGTTGGATTTCCCCATGCCTCCTGGCCTCATGTTTGGTGGTGGGAATAGTAGAAAAAGCTTCCGGTTCTTTAGTGTGCTTTTATTCATTTAAATGTTATCCAGATTTGATATCTCATGGAATGTTGCATCTCATGGAATGTTGAGTGATATCATGCATAAGGAAGACGATGAAAGAGTTTTTGTGTCAAGGAATTGATGGTATTAAAATAGATTTTTTTTTTTTTGGTGTAGCATTTCTCTTTTCCAAAGTGCCGTGGATCCTGCCATTGGAGAGCAATAAGACTTGAAGTGATCACAGTGAAGATGTAGAATTAATTGCCTTGTGTTCATAGTTCTGAGGAATCGAGTGTGGCCAAAGAGTTAGAGTTGAGTTCTTACAAGTAATTCATAGAATAAATCTTCGGAGAGCACAGAATCATAAGTGAACATCTTATGAATTGAGTATAGATCCCCACTGCTGTCAGTCTCACTCATCTTCCTTTATACACGTGGGATGTTTCAGGACTCAGTCTCCTTTGAGGATGTGGCTGTGAACTTCACGCTGGAGGAGTGGGCTTTGCTGGATCCTTCACAGAAAAAACTCTACAGAGATGTTATGTGGGAAACCTTCAGGAACCTGCAGTCAATAGGTAAGAATGATGTCATTCCATCATGTTCTCTATTGAATTAGAGAACAACTTTTTCTTGGTCATCAATGCTGTTCCAAGATTTGGAATGTGAAGAAGCAGTACTTTTGTAAATAAATCACAGCTCATCATGGACATAGAATCAAATAGTTTTTCTATAATTTCTAATAACTTACGATTTTTCTGGTTCTGCATTTCAGGAAAAAAACAGAAAGACCAGAGCATTGAAGATCAGTACAAAAAACAGGGGAGAAATCTCAGGTAAGTCACACTGACAAGAGAAAACATATCCCAGGAGAAAATCTTAGTATGTCCTGAAATTTTATAAATAAGGATGCAAAGCAAGTAAGCCTAGCCTTAAATTTATCTAAGAAAACGGTAACCAAGAGTGTTTTGTTTTTTTTTTTGAGAAAGATTTCGTGTTCTGTTTTCCTGGATAGAGTGCAGTGGCATCATCGTAGCTCACTGTAACCTCAAACTCCTGGCTCAAGCCATCCTCTGGTCTCAGCCTCCTGAGTAGCTGGGACTACAGGCGTGCGCCACCATACCCAGCTAATTTTTCTAATTTTAGTAGAGACAGGGTCTTGCTTTTGCTTAGGCTGGTCTCAAGCTCCTGAACTCAAGGGATCCTCCCACCTTGGTCTCCCAGAGTGCTAGGATTATAGGCATGAGCCACCACACCCTGCCTGAAAAGTGTTTTTTTAAATATGACACAGATGTTCAGTGTTTCAAAAATAGTTCACTTGGAAATAGTATTCAGAAACCTATATATGAATATTACTGTTTTCATAATAACTATGGTTGAGCCCTCTTGCAGAGCATTCAATATATTTACTTTACAAGCATTTTAAGATGAAATCTACACTTTCCCAGAATGTGAAAAAAGTCATTCTAGTATCAATTAATAAATAGAAAACCTTTAATAAACATAAAGCACTTCTCATTTTTTACAGAATTCATATGGTAGAGAAACGCTATGAAAGTAAAGAAGGTAGTCAATGTGAAGAAAGTTTCAGCCAGATTCCAAATCTCAGTCTGAACAAGAAAATTCATACAGGAGTAAAGCCATATCAATGCAGTGTGTGTGGAAAAGTCTTCATTTGTAATTCATCCCTTAATAGGCACATTAGATCTCACAGCAGACACAAACCATATAAGTGTCAAGAATATGGAGAGAAGCCATATAAATGTAAGGAATGTGGGAAAGGCTTCAGTTACCTGCAATCCTTTAAAAAACATAAAAGAACGCACAGTGCAGAGATATCCTACAAATGTAAGGACTGTGGAAAAGCCTTCAGTTGTAGATATTCTTTACAAATACATGGAAGAACTCATATTGGAGGGAAACCCTATGAATGTAAAAAATGTGGAAAAGCATTCAGACATCATCAGTCCGCTCAAGTACATGAAAAGTCTCATACTGGAGAGAAACCTTACAAATGTAAAGAATGTGGAAAAACCTTCAGTTATCGCCATAGTGTTCGAAAACATGAAAGGAACCACACTTCACAAAAATATTATGAATGTAAGCAATGTGGGAAAACCTACATGTCCACTCTAGGTTTTCGAGCACATGAAAGAACCCACACTGGAGAGAAACCCTATGAATGTAAAAAATGTGGAAAAGCATTCATGTATCACTACTCTGCTCAAAGACATGAAAAGACTCACACTGGAGAGAAACCCTACAAATGTAAGGAATGTGGAAAAGCCTTCAGTTATCACCATACTGCTCAAAAACATGAAAGGAATCACACTGATCAGAAACGCTATGAATGTGAACAATGTGGAAAAATTTACATGACTCCTCTAGGCTTTCGTGCACATGTAAGTACCCACACTGGAGAAAAACTCTATGAGTGCAAAAAATGTGGAAAAGTGTTCAAATATAGCCAGTCTATGAAAGCACATGAAAGGACTCATACTGGAGATAAACCCTACAAATGTAAGGAATGTGGAGAAGCCTTCAGTTGTCGCTATTATGCTCAAAAACATGAAAGGACTCACACTGCAGAGAAAGAGTATGAATGTAAAACATGTGGGAAAACCTACATTTCTCCTCTAGGTTTCCGAACACACGAAAGAACTCACACTGGAGAGAAACCCTATAAGTGTAAGGAATGCGGGAAAGCCTTCATGTACCTTACAAGTGTTCGAATACACATGATATCACATACAGGAGATGGGCCTTATAAATGTAAGGAATGTGGGAAAGCATTCAGTTGTTGCAGTTCCTTTCAAAAACATGAAAGAACTCACACTGGAGAAAAACCCTATGAATGTAAACAATGTGGTAAATCCTTCAGTCATTCCAGTTATATTCACATGCATGAAAGAATTCATACTGGAGAGAAACCCTATGAATGTAGGGAATGTAGAAAATCCTTCAGCTTTCTTACAGCCTTTCAAGTACACATGAGAATGCATAATCAAAATGAACCTTATAAATGTCAGGAATGTGGCAAAACCTTCCGTTGGCGTGCATCCTTACAAAAACATGCAAGGAGAGTGCACACTGAGTAAAAACGCTAAAATGTAATAAATACAGAAAGCTTTTCAATTTTGACTATGTTCAAAGTCATATGAAAATTAACATTGGAGAGAAGTTGTATGAATGTAAGTAATATGGGAAATCCCGATACAAGTTAATTCATATATAATGCTCTAGAATATTCATGCCATGAAAGAAATGTTGTAAAATTATAAGTGTATTATCTTCATCAGTGTCATGTTCTTTTTTATTTGCCTATTTTTTGAGATGAGGTCTTACTGTGTTGCCCAGGCTAGCCTCCTGAGCTCACGAGATCCTCCTGCCTCAGCCTCCTGAGTAGCTGGGACTATAAGCATGCATGCTGCCATGCCTGCCTTATCAGTGCCACAGTCTTAAAGTGGATCTCCGGACTATGGATTTCTACTTCTTACTTTCATTAAAAAAAAAACACTAGGATTATTCTGTTAGTACTCTTTAAGCAATAGTGCAGAAGTATTATAGATAGTGTTTTTTTCCTCAAATCAGTTAATAAAATTTTTCTCTTAATAGCTGTGTAAGGAAGGGGCCATTGCAAAATGACAATTTGGTATTGGGAGTTTTCTACTGGCACCCTATGCCAAGTATTGGATATCCCTTATTTTTTATATATATTCCATCTTTCTTATGAGAAAACCTTTCTTCTTTTTGGCCAGAAGAGCCTTATTTTATTTTCTTTGCTAATAAATAGTTGGTATAAATTTGTAAGAATGTCAAGGTTGTCTTGCCCTTTGCTCTTTATATTTCTTTCTGGCTGGGTTGGGGATGATAGACTTTGAATTAAGAAGTAACATCTCTGATAGGACAATAAAATCTAGACTGGAGATGGCCCTCTTGGATTGTATTATGTCACTTTGGATAGTGTTGTGAACTGAATTCTCTAGAATCCATTCTTTTTTTCTTTCCTTGTTACAATTCACCATAGCCTAACTTATATAAAAGTTGGAAGGCAGAACTGAAGAAGTCATGAGTCAGGTTTTGGACTCATCGTACAGGGAGACAGACAGATGCATAGAGACTGCATAGACACCTGCTTCCTGTCTGTTTTCCTGATAGGTTTCCCTGCCAATCAAGAGTTTCTTCAGAACATCCCATATACTTGATTTCTCTTTTCTCAGAGGGGTAGGATTTCACAGATGTCTCCAGAAGCTCCATGTCAAAAGATCCTTTTGCAGTTTGGATTTCCTGCAAGCCCTCATTTGTCTACCAGGCAACTAATTCAAACTCATGGTTGAGGGTATTGTCTTTTGCTCTGACTCACCTCTTCTCTAAATTGTATTCCTGTATGGTCTAGTTTGTGTAATAAACACCTTGTCCTGTTAATACTGGTAATGACTGTTTTCCTGATTCTACTAAGACAGCCAAAATGGTGCAGTCACAAAGAGCCACATGGGTGGTTGTTCCTGTGCTGCGTTGTGCGGTGACTTCTCTGAGTCTTCCCATGCGAAAGCAAGGATCAGACAGATTGTGAGTTTCTAGTGAGTCACAGATGAATGTAATGTCAGAGTACATTCTCAGTTATGTTTGTATATAATAAAAACAATGTGCATTTTTTTTGTCAATCAAAAGATTGTGCAGGTATTTCTTAGAAATATTTTATTAGCTCTTTTCTAACAACTTGTATCTAACAAATAGTATTGTATTTCCCATTACTTGAGAAGATATATTAAAATATCCCATTGTAATGATTATTTATTTTGAAATAGTCACAATTTGTGTCATGAAACTGATTTCTTATTTTTCCATAATAACCAAAAAAGACGATTCATGCTTTTGTCAGTGCCACCTCACCAAAGATTTTCTAGGATCACACCTACAGTCAGAGTGGGGTATAATGGATTGTAATACAAATGAACACAAAGCATAAATGGCTTATCAATGGGTTATCAATAAGAGGGTGCTCAAAAAGACTTCTTATAGGACTTGTGTTTGTTTTAGGTGATTTCATTGCTAATGAACAAAGTGATATGTACTGGATGTTATGAGGTGAACTTAATTCTATCCTTGGAAATCCTAATGGTTCTTATCTAGGAGGCAGAAAGTATAAAGTGGAGCTAAACCTTGTTCATAAGAAGCATCAGTTATATTAGTTAGAGTAGAATGGTTTTGGTCATTTTGGAGTCCATTTTCTTTTAGATTTTTAGAGACATGACTAGAGAATGACTTTTTTTTGTTTTGATCCATCATGGTCACCTAGTAACTTTGAGGATGGAAGTGTGTTTCATTTTCTTCAACAGGATAAGACTTGGCCTGTTGGTGAGTGGGTGGGAGACCACCTGTCAGTCATCTGGAATGGCTTTTTCTTTTCTTTTTTTTGTTTTTAAGACAGAGTCTCACTCTGTCACCCTGGGTAGAGTGCAGTGGCACCATCATAGCTCACTGCAACCTCCAACTCCCGGGCCCAAGTGATCCTCCCACCTCAAAGAGAGGCACCTCAAAGAGGTATCTGCTACCCCTGTGTTCATTGCAGCATTATTCACAATAGGCAAGATATAGAAGCAAGCTAAGTGTCCATCAATGGATGAATAAAGAAAATGTGTATATTTAAACAACAGAATATTATTCAGCCATAAAAAAGGAAATCCTGCCATTTGTGACAACGTAGATGAGCCTGTTATACAAGATTATAAGTGAAATAAGACAGACACAGAAAGACAAATACTGCATGATCTCCCTTATATGTGGAATCTGAAACAGTGGAATTCAGCAACAGTGAGCTGTGGTGGTGCCACTCGACTCCAGCCTCAGGGAGAGAGTGATACTCTGTCTCTAAAAAAAAAGTTGAACTCACAGATGCAGAGCTTGGAAAAGTGGTTACCAGGGGGCAGAGGGTGGGGGAAATGGGAAGATGATAGTCAAAGGGTAAAAACTAAGTTGTAAAATGAAAAGTTCTGGGGATTTAATGTATAGCTTAGGTGGTCATTAATGTGTTAATATACGATGTACTCATACAATGTATACAGCTTGAATCACATTGTACACCTTGAGTATAGACGGTCTTTTTCAACTAAGTATTTTAAAATAAAAAAGCAATATGTTTATTGACTTTATGCCTATTGGACTTTTCAATTATTGAGAAAGAAGTGTTGAAGTCTTCACTTACAATTGTGGATTTGTCTGTCGTCTTGCACGTCCATGTTTTTGACATGTCATATATTTTGACAATCTGTTAGGAATGTATATTAATAGTAAAAATTGTTATGTCTTTTCTGTTGCTAAGTCTTAAGTTTCATTCACCTTTTTTCCTGCAATATCTGATCTTTTTTTCCACCCAGTATATTTTTTGATACCAGACGTTGTTTTCAGCTCTGGTAGCTCAAATTATGTCTTTTCTTTAGTTTTTAATTTTTTCCAAAGTAAAATATACTAACACAAAGTTTACCATTTTAACTATTTTTAAGTGTGCCATTCAGTAGCATTAAATACATTTATAGAGTGTTGTAGTTATCACAGCTATCTCCAGAATTTTTTATCAACCCAAACAGAAACTCAATACTCATTAAACAAGTCCTCACTCTCCCCCTCCCCAGCCCCTATTAATCTCTATTCTACTGTCTCACTCTATGAATTTGCCTGTTCTAGGTATGTCCCATAAGTGGACGCATACTGTGTCTGGCTTATTTCACTTAGCATTATATTTTCAGGGTTTGTCCATATGTTAGCATGTATCAGTAATTCTTTGGTTTTTGTTTGTTTGTTTTTGAAGACAGAGTCTTGCTGTGTCGCCCTGGATAGAGTGCAGTGGCATCATCGTAGCTCACTGCAACCTCAAACTCCTGGGCTCAAGCAATCTTCTTGCCTCAGCCTTCTGAGTAGCTGGGACTATAGGCATGCAACATGACACCTGGCTAATTTTTCCATTTTTTGTAGAGATGGCGTCTCACCCTTGGTTAGGCTGGTCTTGAGCTCCTGAGCTCAAGCAATCCTCCTACCTCATCCTCCCAGAGCGCTAGGATTACAGGCATGAGCCACTGTGCCCAGCCAGTAATTCATTCTTTTTATGCCTAAATAATATTTCATTGTATGGATAAACCATACTTTGTCCCTCCGTATGTTGGTGAGCACTTGTGTTGTTTCCATAAAAATCTTCTGACTGCTGTGAATAATGCTGCTGTAAAATTGGTGTTTATGTGCCCATGTGAGTCTCTGCTTTGCTTAACATTCTTTTGGATATATACCTAGGAGTGGAATTGCTGGGTCACAGGATAATTCTATGCTCAACTTTTTCAGGAATAGCCATCCTGTTTTTCACAGTAGCTACAATGTTTTATATTCTTCCTAGCAACACACAAGGATTTCAATTTCTTTGATCCTCACCAACACTGGTTATGTTCTATTTTTTTTTTTTTAAACACAGGGTCTTACTCTGTCAACCAGTGACATAATCATAGCTTACTATAGACTCAAACTCCTGTGCTCAAGCAATCCTCCCACCTCAGCCTCCCAGTTAGCTGGGACTACAGGTGTGTATTACCATACCCAGCGAATTTTTTTCTTTTTAGGAAAAGGGTCTCACTTTGTTGCTCAGACTAGTCTGGAACTCCTGGCCTCAAGCAATCTTCCCACCTCAGCCTCCCAAAGTGTTGGGTTTACAGGCATGAGCCACAGGGACCAGCCTTCTTTTTTTTTTTAAAAAAATAATAATCACTCTAATGGGTGTGAACTGGTATCTCACTATGGTTTTGATTTGTATTTCCCTAATGACCAATAGTGACCATGATTTCATGTGCTTATTGGCCATTTATATATTTTGTATAATTGTGTTTTCAAGTCCTTTGCTAATTTCTCAGTTGGGTCTTTTTGGTTTGTTTTATTGTTGATTTGTAGGAGTTTTTTGTTTGTTTTGAGACGGTCTTGCTGTGTCTCCTGGGCTAGAGTACAGTGGTATCATCATAGCTCATTGTAACCTCAAAATCCTGAGCTCAAGCAAGCCTCCTGCCTCAGCCTCCCAAGTAGCTGGGACTATAGGTGTGTGCCACTACACGTGGCTAATTTTTGTATTTTTTGTAGCGATGGGGTCTCTTGCTCAGGCTGCTCAAACTCCTGGCCTCAAGCAATCCTCCCTCCTTGGCCTTCCAAAAGTGTTAGGATTACAGGTGTGAGCCACCATGCCCAGCCTGTAGGAATTTCTTATACATTTTGGATATAAATCCCTTGTGAGATATGTGGTTTGCAAATATATTCTCTCATTCTGTATGTTGTCTTTTCATTTACTTGGGAGTGTCCTTTGGTGCAGTAAAGTTTTAAATTTTTTTATAGTTCATTTTATCTATTTTTCTTTGGTTGCCTGTATTTTAGATGTCATATCCAAGAAATCATTAGCAAACACAATGTCATGAAATTTCCCATGTTTTTTACTAAGTCTTTTATAGTTTTAGTTTTTAAGTTTAGGCCTTCGATCCAATATAAGTTCAATTTTGTATATTATGTAAGGTAAGGGTACAACCTCATTCTTTTGAATCTGGATACCCAGTTTTCCCAACAACATATGTTGAAAGATTGCCCTTTGTACATTGAATAATCACAGCACTGTTGTCAAAAATCATTTCACCATGCATGTGAGCATTTCTTTCTAGGCTCTCTAGTCTATTCCACTGGGCTATATGTCTGTTCTTATGACAGTACCATGTGTTGTTTTTTTTTTTTTTACCATAGTTTTATAGTATTAAGATCAGGAAGTATGAGTCTTCCAATTTTGTTCTTTTTCAAAATTGTTTTGATATTAGGTTTTGCTCTTGCTCAGGCTGGTCTCAAACTCCTGACCTCAAGTGATCCCAGTAGATTCCAAATGAATTTTAGGATCATTTTTCTATTCCTGTAAAAAAAGATCATCAGTATGTTGACAGGGATTGCATTGTGTGTGTAGATTGATTTGGGTGGTATTGTCTCTTAACAATAGTTAGGTCTTGCCATTTATTTACATGTTTGTTAGTTTGTTTCAGAAATATTTTGTAGTTTTCAGTGTATAAGCTGTAGGCCTTTTGGTTAAATTTAGTACTGTGTTTTACACTTTCTGATGCTTTTGTAAATGAATTGTTTCATTAATTTGCTTTTCAGATTATCCATTGTTAGTATATAAAAATGCAACTGATTTTTATGTGTTGATTTTGTATCCAGCAACATTGCTGAATCCATTTCTTACCTCTCAGGTTTTCTTTTTCCCATGTGGAGTCTTTAGGGTTTTCTACATTTAATATCATACAATTTGTAAAAGGGATAATTTTTCTTCTTTCTTTCCGATTTGGGTGCCTTTTATTTCTTTTTCTTGCCTAATTTGGCTGCACCTCTGTAATCAGAAGCAGCTATTAGTATGCAGACCACAGACCCCCAATGTATAGAGTACAGGGTCCTTTTTGCTAATTCTGCCTCCCATAAGCTGCATGTAAACTCTTGCTGGTGCTGATGCACACCTGTCTGCCACGGAGCTGGGAGTGAAGGATGGGTAGCTGCTACTGTGCCAAGAGTTGAATTTGACTGAAATTAGCCACAATTTACCATACAATCCTTTCCCTGGAAATGGCAAGGGTTCAGTAGACTCCAGAGTTCCAAAATAACTACATCAGACAGACTCTGCCAGTGCAGTTGTTGTCTAGGCAGGGAGTTAGATTTCTTATGTTTCCTACTCTGCCATCTTCCCTGAATTCTCTGCTATGACACTTTATGCTAATCCATTACTTCGGGTCTCATCCCACATAGCACCTTCTCAGCAAGTCCCCTTCTTCTCACCTCAGTTATTCCTATTTATTTCCAAGTGTAGATTTTTTCAGTGACCTTTTCAGAATCAGGGAAATCCAATCAAGGTTTACAAACTTTATTGCTTTCTTAACAACCTATGAAAAATCAAATCATATAAATGAAACCAAATCGAATACTGTTGCTTTTACTTTTATCAAGTGTTATCCCCTATTTAAAAAAAAATGTCCTCCAGAAAACTGCTCTGAGCCATTTTTCAGAAAAGGGAAGTCAGTGTAGCTCTCGTTTATGGTGAGGGCGGCATTAACATCCACACACCCTCTCTGGGTTGTGAATTTCTCAGAGTTATGCAAACACCTCCAGTATTTACAGCAGGTGATGGGCCAGTTTAGAACTTTACTTGTGTGCCCTCAACGAGCAGGTGGTGACACAAGGAAAACAGAAGCAAACACAATGGACATGGTCCTCAAGGTATCATAGTCTATCCAGGAAGATGGCTTCAAATTAATAAATTGAGGGACATGAGAGAGCCATGGGTGGATTCACCCTGGGACCATTTAGATTGCTTTACACAATGCTTAGGATTTAGCTACAGAAATGATTGGTTGGGGCAGTGGTGGTGAGGTGGGGTTGAGAGAGATTCAGATGGGTCAACAGGACATGTACATCCCCAGGCACAGAGTACCTGGTGACAACTGTCTAAGGACAAAATTACAACAAATTTAGTTTAAAGTTCTCAATTGGCTTTTTTTTTGCCAATTTATTTTCTCAAAGGAATAATGATTTGCCAGTCTTTTAATGTATGTAAATTATTTTAGACATTTCTTCATCTACTTTATGCAATACAAAGGAGGAAAGCAGGGCTCTGCTGGTGTTAATTCAAACACTGAGATTGCGGGTCTTTCTCCCATTTGACTGATCAGTGATGGTGAGAACCAGGTGAACACCCTGCAGTGGGCAGCACTGAGGCCCGCGGCTCCACACTGAGGCCAGTCTGGAGCCCGCAAAGGGAGGGCATGGGACTCCCCTCGGGATTCCCAGGCAGCCTGGCCTCCCTGCAGAGGCCTCCAGCTGCTCAGGACAGACACAGTAGGAGTGTGGACTTTGAGAAGCTGCAGAGCACTGGACTGCAGGGGACCTATGTGCATATGCGGTTGTGGGGGTAGTTCTGTGCTTTCTGAGGTTGTACTCTGGGGCCATATTCTGTACAGTGTCTAGGTTTGGGCATGCATAGGGTCACTGCAGTCAGATTAATTTGCATAAATTAAGAAAGTCTGAAAGGGTCAGAGAAAAAAATGTTTGACTTGTTTCCTTCAGAAAGGGTTTGGGAATTTGAGAGTTTATTTAGGTCAAAACCTTAAACTGATTCTAGGTGGGAGGTCCCAAAGGAGGGAGCGTTTCCCTACTGTGCAGAGGGGACAGGTGGGCACATTGAGCCCCCAGTGTTAAATCTTTAGGTTTCCCTGCCTCATCACGAGGGACTGATCTATTCTGGGGCTCCATTTCAGCAGCCAGAGTCTGGCTGCCAAGCTTGGAATGTGTTTAAGCTTATAAATGGGGGTTTCTTTGTGAATTGTAGTTGAAGCAGTTTGCTTATCTTAGTTGAAATGTTTTCTATTCTTCCCTTTTGATTTCTTTACAGAATATGGCTGCTATATAACTCTCTATGCATTTAATGATTTTTGTTCCTTTCCTGGCGTGTTGTTATTTCTTGGCTGAAAAATGACTAGACTGAGCGATAAGGTGTGAGCAAGCCTTGGTAAGGCCACCAACACCCTATCCCAAATTCCTGAGCCCTTGAAGACATCGAGCCCTCCCTCCTGTTGCATTGCGGCCTGCTGTAGCTAGACTGGGCGCCCTTCCGGGTCTAAGGCAAGGGGATTGTTCCATCGAACACCTAATGTGGAATGCCCTACACACACCTGTGACCCCCTGTCCAGGAGGAAGAAACAGGAAGGGCCCACTGAGTACAGGAAGACGGCATACAAACACCTTACTCCATCGCTTCTCGTGCCCTTCCGGGCCTCGGGGCGGGGCCTAGAGCACTATCCAATCGGGGCGATGGGGTGGGCGCTCAAACTGTCCAATCAGGTGCGCCCCTGGAAAGAGCGGGTGAAGCCCCACAGTCCTCTGCGGCCTTTGACTCTCCCGCGCGCTCCAGTCAGCTTCCGGTCTGTGCTGCTCTGACGTGGCTCCACCTCGGCTTCTGGCTGCGGGAGCCGTATGGGGACGCTGGGCCACCCCGGAGGCCGAGGAATGGTGAGTGTGCGGGACTAGTTTTCCGAGACGCAGGAGGAGGGGCTGGTTGGAACGGGCTGTGGCGGGACCCGGGGCTCCCCTCGGTCCGCTCCCGCGTTGCCGCTGGCGCAGCTCGGCCCTTGGTCCCTCCGGCCAGCGAGGTGGGGCTGGGCCGGCATTGCAGCCCGGCCGCCGGACGTCCTGTCCCGTCCCTGCGCGGCGACCTCGGCCCTGGAGCCCTCTCTGGGCAGCCCCGCGTGTCCCCAGATTGTGCGGTGACGGCGGGAGGGTCATCGGAGGAGGGTCCCAACTCGGTGTGTGGGGGTCGTGCGTGGACGGGGCTGCGGTCTGTGGGGGTCCCCATCCCTACTTGGACCCATTTTCCCCTGATTTTTCCACATCATGGCAAGGAAGGTCTCAAATCCATGATCCTGCGTCCTCCAGCCTGGATCTTCCTAGGGCTGACCATAAATCTCTAAATTGCCAGATCCCTCCCTCATTTCCAAATGCCAGCTTCCTTTCTCCAGTTCACACTGTCACTATCGATTGTCCTCCGTAGTGCATTTCAACCAGCGCCGTATTTTCATTATCATTTTCCCGCTGGGTGCGTGGGATTCGTGCAGTGGGAGGGGCTGTGGTGTGTGGGGGTTCCTAGTCCCTTCTTTCTCATATAAAAATTAAACTGAAGCACCGTTAAAATTTTAAAGAGTGATTTTGTTCTTTTGCAAACATCGATTTTTGAATCAGGAATAACCCAGCCACGGTTTGTGGTTTGGGGGCCCATGAGTAGGGCTTGAGGGAAAGGTTTGTTTATTGATTGATTGATTGATTGGCAGAGTCTCGCTCTGTTGCCCAGCCTAGATGGAGTACAGTGGCATCATCATAGCTTACTGCAGCCTCCAACTCCTGGGCTCAAGTGATCCTCCTGCTTCAGCCTCCTAAGTAGCTGGGACTGCCGGTGCGCACCACCACGCCTGCTAATTTTTTTTGTAGAGACAGGGTCTCTCCATGTTGCTTCGGCTGGTCTCCAACTCCTTGCCTCAAGTGATCCTCCCGCTTCAGCTTCCCAAAGTTCTTGCATTACAGGTGTGAGCCACCATGCCTGCTGGAAAGGCTTTTTTATAAGGTGCATGAGGATGCAAACCAAGTTAAATACTTGGTTTGTTAGTTATTATTGTGAACTAATTTGATCTGTCGACTGTAAGGCTAAAATAACAGGCATTATAAACTTAAAGAAATTTAAAGTTAATTGTATTCCGAACCAAATGTGAGGACGATAGCCCAGGGATGACTCAGCGCCAACTGAGAATGAGTCCCGACGTGGGCTACATGAGTGAGGCAACCTATTTGTACGTCTTGTTACATAGCAAAATGGGAGAAGGAGAGAAAACGGGGCAGTGAAGCCAAGGTGACAGACATTCTTGTAACTCTGGTGTTCAGTGACATTAGGCATAAGATAAAGCAAATACCTGTATGGTTAACGTACATGGGATAACTGGTTAATGAGTACGGGGGTGTCTTAGGGTTTGGGGAGGGATGATTGATTTTACCCTGGTTTTGTGCTTCATCTGATAGGCAAGGTTAAAATCAGTACACGTCAGTGAAATATATCTGACAAACTCCAGCCTTCTTGCAGGCTGTGCATTCAGCTTTAGTAGTTTTTGTTAGGTCCCGCACTGAGAGAGAAATACACGAAGCCTCACGTGCAGCACAATGCTGTTTATTTTGAGTATCTGGGTGGAGGCTGAAAAAGCGTCCACGAGAGAAAAGGGGAGAGCCTTGGGTTTTATGGAGGGTTTCTTGGTGGCGGGGGGAGGGGGGAGGTAGTAAGTAAGTGGGCCAGAACAGCTGCTTGTAATAAATTCTTTTTCAAACAACCAGCTCCTAGGACCTCTGCCCCAGTCACATCCATCCTTCAGCCCCAGCGTCGTCCTTATCAGGAGAGAGAGCGAGTGGTAAACTTCCTCTCTATCAGGGACGGGGAGGAATGCTGGCTGCAGCTGTCTGTTAGATTTACAATGTCTGGGGATTCTCCAGACTCCTGCGGCTATTGTTTCACACTTTTTGTGTTCCCACCTGGAACAAACCTAACAGTTTTTTTGTTTGTTTTGTTTTTGGGGTGTTTTTGTTTTTGTTTTTGAGACAGAGTCTCGCTCTGTTGCCCAGCCTGGAGTACAGTGGCATCATCATAGCTCACTGCAGCCTCCAACTCCTGGGCTCAAGCGATTTTCCTGCCTCAGCCTCCCAAGTAGCTGGGACTACAGGCATTCGCCACAATATCTGGCTTTATTTTTCTAATTTTTGTAGAGATGGGGTTTTGCTCTTGCTCAGGCTGGTCTCGAACTCCTGACCTCAAGTGATCCTCCCACCTTGGCCTCTCAGGTGCTAGGATTACAGGCATGCACCACCGCCCCAGCCTAGCTTTAGTTCTTAAGCCTAGTGTCTATTATCTTGTATGTTCCACCTGCAGCCATCTTAGGCTGCTTTTAAATAAAAATTCAGTTTTTCCATTTTCTGATAGGTCTATCCAGGTAGAAGTTTTCTGGTTATGTAGTCAGAGGCTAATTGGCATTTTGTAGTTGGTTAAGCCTAAGTCTCATTTTCTTCTAAATTAATAATTTACAAGAGATATATTTAATTAGATTTTGGTTTCCTTGGGTAGGAACTCAGGGCACTACAGCCACCAGTTCAGTCTAACTGCCTCCTATTTGATTATTTTAACACTCTCCAGGGTTTGCTGGTTTCCTTTGCATTTTCCAAATGTATGGGAATCAGGGTCTCAAATCCAGGACTCTGCCCCCAGCCTACCTCTTCCAGGGCTTGCAGCAGTATCTTAAATTTCCAGTACCTCCTATACATTCCCAAGCACCAAATTTACCTCTCCAGTTCACATTATTAACTATTTGTCCTTTATTGTTCATTTCAAACAGAAGCAGTATTTTAATTATCATTTTTCCACAGAGCAACAGATGGCTCTTTTAAAAATATTTGTTTTCTGTTTCTGAACATTTCACATGAGGAAAGCAGAGTAAGTGCATGAAACCCTGCAGGAAAAGACCTTTGTGCTCCTTTTATCTTTCCTTGGCACAGACATCTTCTCAGAATGTCTTTGGGTTGAGGTTCCCCTTTGGAGACTTTACAGGATGATGTGTCCTTCGCCCACCCTCTATCATTTCCTAGTCCGGGGTTCCAGAACCGCCTGGGGCTGACCCAAGGTGACCACAATTGTCAAGTCTCTTGGAGGGTTTAGTGAATGAGTATCAGCCCCTGAGTCACTCCTCAACAGGACAGCCTGTGGTGTGGGGGTGGGATCTCCTAGGGGAGCAGCTGGATGCCCTGGGGCTGGGAGGAATGTCCAGGTATACCCTTTATCTAAAATGCTAATCCCTCGGGACATTAAGACTTTCTTCCCCAACCCATTTCCATTCTTGGTGACACACTGGTGGTCAGCCAGTCGTATGCTGGTGTTGAGGGGACAAGACAGTGATTTTTGCCCTCTGGATTTTCTTGTAATCAACATTCAAAATGACCCCCTCCCTAAGTTATTATGTTTTTGTTCCGTCGGACTTTGCCAGTCAAGCCTAACAACCAGACTGGACTTTCCACAGGACTAACTATTCCTCACCAATAGCTGATTTTTGAATCAGACCACCTGAAGATGCCATGACTTCAAACCCCACGCGACCCGACCTACATTCTACAACCCACTGTAAAAGCCCTTGCCCTTAGTGAGATGGATTTGAGACTATTTCTCCCATTCTCCTGACACATCTTTTGCATTAAGATTCCTTTCTTTCTTGACAGTCCTCATTAATTGGCTCTCAGTTGTCTCAATAATTGGCTTTGTGTGGCGAGGGACAGGACCCAGGTGGACCCCTTTGTGGGTTTGGCAACACTCAAATTAATGAAGGTAGAAAAACCATCCCAACAAGGTGGTGCCAGAACCTAAAACATACACTTTGGGCAGACAGCAGGGCATAATCCTGTATCTCTGGAGAGTGTGGTCAGGTACTGCGGTGAGCAGGATGGCGGTGGGAAGGTGTCCCAGGTGACTGGATGACATGACTTGATACTTGAGTCAGATGTGTCTGTGTTCCAGTTAGCACCAACCCTCCCTGGGTTTGTCACCCTGAAAAGATTTATTTATTTATTCTAGGCTGTTTTTTTATTAAGTATAGAGTGTATTTTATCAATAGAGCTTGAAAGATAAGATGAAATATTTCCAAAGAGGCAAAGATTTATTTGTAAAATTAAGTATCTAGTTTTAGATTCCATTTGTGAAAAATTCTTATTTACCTTTTTTCTTTCCCTGAGCATATGTAGTAAGTTTCTCAGGATGTTTTTTTTTTGTTTGTTTGTTTGTTTACCTTTGGGTGATTTCAAATGGAATTTCATGGCTTAGTCTCAAAAATACTACCAGGGAAAAGAAATAGGGAAAATTGTTCTTTCATTATGGCTGCAGAAAATGAATACATTTCCACAAAGTGTGGTTGATAAACTGGTCAATTACAAAGATTCACTAAAACATCGATGCCTCTACTTTGCAGTGTGGGGAATCTGTGACAGTGGATGACTCTGTTCTGGTTCCTGTTTTCTGGACTTGGTTGAATAATGCTAAATCCTAAGTGATTTATTATCATAGAAATAATAAGTGACATCTGAAATTGGTACTTGTCTGTTTTCATGAGCCTACTAATCGCATTCATGGGAGTTCCCTTGTGACCTCAGCTAATCCTAATTACCTCCCAGAGATGCCACCTCCTAATACCATTACATTGAGGGTTAGGATTTCAACATATGAATTTTGGAGGATGCATAAATATTCAGGCCATAATACTCCTTAACAGTGTTCTGTACAACATCTTGGCTATTTTTAGGTGCATTTGTCTTCTGTTTCAGTTTTTCAGGGTAGTTTTTCTGAAGTTTGCCACTGCCCCCCCCCCCGCAAAAAAAAACCTGGTTGTGAATTTCATGGAATTTAATAAAACACCAGATCTATTTGGCAGAGCTTACATCATGGCAATGTTCAGTCTTTATCATTCATTAGCCATATTTTAGAACTCCACAGAAATTAGTCTAAATAGGCTGTGTCATCTTCTAAAAATCTGGATTCAACAGCTTGTTGCTAGCAATTCAGAATGCACTGAGATTTACATTCTGGAAAGTTACAGCAAATATTACACAGGCAGAACACACAGAAAACAATTGCACGATGAAACACTGTAAAGGGAACATCTTCATAGTGATAACCAGGTGAAGACTTGGAAGAAGCCTTCACACCACTCACCCACTTCAAATGATTCCTAAAGGCCAAATCATGCCATTTCTCTCCAGATCGAGCCAGTGTTGTGAATTATAAGGTAATCTTGCTTTTCTTAATAGTTTTATAACACATGTATGTGGCCCTATGTCAGTGTACTTTACTTTTATATGCTTTCAGTAAAAAATACTATTCTTCATGTAATATTGGGTTTCCCCCCACAGCTATGAATCTTCTATACAATGATATTAATAGTTTATTTGATTTTTGATTTAATAGACATTTTTCAGAGCAGTTTTACGCTTTCAGAAAAACGGACCAGATAGTACAGAGTTCCCATATACCCTTTCTCTCCAGCCTATAGTTTCCACTGTTTTTAACATTTGTGTAGCGTATTTGTTAACATTGATGAACCGATATATTACACTATATAATAATGAGGATTGATGAAGCAATATATTATTATTAACTAAAGTCCATACTTTACATTAGGGATCATTCTTTCTGTTGTACAGTTATACGGGTTTTGATAAATGCATGTGCTATGTGTCCACCATTACTAAAATGGACATATGTTTTGTCTTAGAATGTCTCTTTTCATTCTCTTAAGGGTGTCTTTTGCAAAACAGGAAATCCTGGACTCAAGCTATCCTCTTGCCTCAGGATTTCAAACACTGTGTTGAAGAAAGTGGTTAAAGCAGGTATCCTGTTTTGTTCCTGATCTTACCAGAAAAGCTTTTTGTATTTTACCATACATTATAATTGTTTCTGTGAGTTTCGTACATATGGCCTGTATTATATTGAGGTAGTTTCCTTCTGGTCCCAGTTCTGTGTTTTTATCATGAGTGGGTCTTGTATTTTGTCAAATGCTTTTTCAGCATCAATTGAGATGGTTGTGGTGTTTCAATCATTTTGATATTGTGGTATATTACACTGATTTTTCATGTGTTGAACCATCCTTACATTTTGGGGATGAATCTCACTTGGTCATGGTGTATTATCTTTTTAATACGCAAATCTTTTTAATAACAGCAAAATGCAGTATTGAGGAGTTTTGCATCAATATTCATATAGGACATCTGTCTGCAGTTTTCTTTCTTGTGGTGTGTCTGTCTTTAGTGTCAGGGTAATTTTGACCTCATAGAATGAGTTTGGAAGTGTTCCCTCCTCTTCAGTTTTTTGGAAGAGTTTGAGGAGATTGGTATTAATTCTTCTTTAAATGTTTGGTAGATTTCAGCAGTGAAACTGGTCCTATTTTTATTTATTGGAGGGTTTTTGATTATTACACTTGTCTCCTAGAACTGTAGGTCTATTCAAGTTTTCAGTTTCTTCATGCCTCAGTCTCAGTACTTTGTGTTTCTAAACATTCATCTACTTCATCAAAGTTTTCCAATTTGTTGGCATATCTTTGACTTCTTAGAATAGGCCTGAGGCGTACAGTTGTGTTCTGCTACTGACGTGATTACGGGTAGGGCTAGGGGAAGCATTCCGTTGACCTATGATGTGACCTCATTTTTAGGGAGCGTGTGTCCCTGAGTTGTGACTTTTGTAAGTACCTCTCATCCTCACCCCTCCTTAGTTGAGGCAGGAAGGTTAAAGGGGATATTTCCTTTATCCCAAGAGTTTTGACTCTAATAAAATCTGTTAGGCTTTTGAAAGTGGGACTTGTTAAGAAGAAAATTGTCTGGGCATATTTGAAAATATCTACTTTCCCTGCTCTTAAGGAAGCAATTTTTCTGTAATCTTCACTGTGAAAACCTGCCAGTGTTTCTGGAGGTAAAATTCACGAATGTATGGGGACTTCTAAGACTGGGCACCCTGGAGATTTTAACTCCCCAAAATGCAGCAACTTGCCAATTACAGTTTAGGTGTTTCTCTACTTGTACTGCTGCCCTCAGAGGTTTCTTATGATTGTTTGATCTGATAAGTTATGATTCTCTTGGTATGCCACTCTCTCTCCCTCTCAGTTTGGGACAGCGGTTTGCCCTGTGGACTAAGTTCTCTAATGGGTTTTAGAAGAGTTAAGTTGGTTTGCTTTGTGTGTGGGTGTGTGTGGATGTGAATGTCGCCTTTTATATCCTTACCTGCCAGACTGGAAACCAAAAGTATCTGTCCCCATTTTTTGATGATTGCTGACAACTTTTAACCCTAAACCTTCCTTCTGTTTGTGCCCCTACATGTGTATAAGATGAAAAGAAACCTGGGTGTTCCCTCCTTTGGCACTAGCAACACAATGAAACCAAGCAAACCCCTGCCTGTGGGAGTGAATTCTCACCCTAATTATTTCCCTCCCAACCTCCAGCCAGCTCCTTTTCTTGCTCTCCCAAGCCATGTCAGACCCCCTTGAGAAACCACCCCGACTCTCCCCACAGACCTTGAGTAATCATTTCTTACCCTCTGTAGCCATGTCTCTGCACACAGCCAAAACAGTTGGCACCCTGAACGGGATTTCCAGACATTGACCAGCACCCTGTGGGTCTGTCTTCTCTTGCTCTGACTTGCAAACCCAATCTGGGGCCCTGTGTCTGGCATGCACTTTGACCTGCTGCTTGCTGAGGAGCTTGTGCTTGGAGCTGTGCTGCCACTTCCCTCCCACCCCCAGCCTAATCTGTGAATTAAAATTCAGATTTCCATGTTATGGAGTATGCTGGTATCTGAGGTGTGGGCCACTCAATTTGCTTATCCATTTCACATACAGGATTTAGATTGTTTTGATTTTGTTTTGTTCTTATGGAAAATGCTGCTCAAATCATACTTTTTTTTTTTTTTGAGACAGAGTCTCGCTTTGTTGCCCGGGCTAGAGTGAGTGCCGTGGCATCAGCCTAGCTCACAGCAACCTCCAACTCCTGGGCTCAAGCGATCCTTCTGCCTCAGCCTCCCGAGCAGCTGGACTACAGGCATGCGCCACCATGCCGGGCTATTTTTTTCTATATATTTTTAGTTGTCCAATTAATTTCTTTCTATTTTTAGTAGAGATGGGGTCTCGCTCTTGCTCAGGCTGGTTTCGAACTCCTGAGCTCAAACAATCCACCCGCCTCGGCCTCCCAGAGAGCTAGGATTACAGGCGTGAGCCACCGCGCCCGGCCTCGAATCATACTTTTAAGTTTGTAAGTGCCTATGCAAAATAAATTCTTCACACATCAGAGAAAGCTTGCTGGGTTGTAGATTTTAAGCAACTTCAAGGTTACCAGAAATTCCCAATGGAGTGTGTGAATTGACCCTCCCACCATCTTTACACGTGTGTTTAGTGTTTAGTTATCGCCATGATTGGCAGCATTGGAATTACCTAATGTATTAATTTTTGTCTCTCTAGTTTGAAATGGGATCTCTTTGTGGTTTTATATTGGATTTTGCTAATCAACCGTGAGGTTCACTAATTTTCATATATGGTCTTTCATCTACTTTCTGACTTTTAGTTCATTTGTTTATTGGCTTCTCATGATTTGTTTATATAGCCTGGATATTCATGTGTAGGTTTGGTGTGGACATAAGTTTTCATCTTCTCAGATTAAATACCAAGGAGTCTTATTGCCAGATTGTATTGTAAGAGTTTGGTTGTAACATTACCAACTGTCTTCCAACGTGGCTGTACCAATTTGAAACAGTGTTCCTTTGCTCAGCATCCTTGGAAGCATTTTTTGGAATTTAGCCATTCTAATAGGTATGTAGTGATATTCATTCACCAAATGTTGTAGAAATGATAAGGGTCAATGTTTTCTGAAGAACAAGACTAACATACCTCAAAGATTTTATGCTACAGAAATTCAGACAGTCTAGCATTAGCAGAGAAATTTAAAAATAGACAAATAGGAAAGAAGCCTGACGTATATGGAAATTTGATTAGGCAGGCATGGCAGAGTGGTGGCAGAAATGAGATACAATTATGTGGGCAGTGACAAGTTATCTAAATGAGAAAAACACACTGTATTCCCATCTATGCCAAGGAAATAATTTATTATAGATATAAATGCAAAAGAAAAAACTAGAACACATTTAGAAGCCCCAAGCAAATGTTTTTATTACACAAAGATACACAATATGCCTTTATTAGCCTCCCCACGGAGTATCTCAACATGATAGCAGGCCTTTGTGCATAATCATTACAGGCAACATAACAACTGTATGCAGCTTGGTTTGGGAATTCAGAAATGGGCATATTGTTGACATTCTCCTGCAAGGAAACTCAAAGGATACAGAGTCTAAACACCCATCATAGAAGTTTCCATTTGGGGTTGAACCACTGTACCCTAGAAGATTCAAGGCCCTACTACTTAGGTAAAACTTATGAACATTATCTTAATGGTCAGCCTAGGGATGATTCATGTCTTATCTTTATCTAATTGGCATCACCTACATTAATTAAAGCAAGCCCAACATTTACTGGGCCTATTTGGAGTCCCAAGGCAAAATATGCATCATGTATAAATTTTACTTACCCTTTGTCCAAGCTCCTGAGCCTCCACTTCCCCCAGCAGCTGATGTGCACCTGGTGAAGGGGACTGAAGTCTTCAGTCTTGATGGTAGGGCTGCTGCTGGCCTGACGGGGAGGTCTGGGGGCAGATGAGACCTCAGCGGAAGTGACAGCTACCAAGGAGAGCACAGTAGAAGGAAGACATGGCTGCTGGGTGAGGAGACGCACACATCTGCTGTCCTCAGTGGCTCACAACGGAAAAGCAAAGTGACAAAGGGGTCACCTTATGAGGGATGCAGTTTTAGAAGTGATTACTGCAGCGTAAGGGGCTGGAACGTCATAACTTCAGCCATTTCAGACCCTGACTCAACTCTTCAGGCTCCCATTTTGTGTTTTTTGTAGAAATGGTCTTTCTCTAATGTACATTTTCTAATTTCCATACTCAGGAAGTATGAAACCCCTTCCCTATCTGGATGAGCTGAAGTCTCTGGGGATTGGTTTGGGGGCCAGGACACAGCCCTTTGCCACAAGGCATGGAGGTGAGAACAAGTCACTCTGTGAAGATCATGTGGATGTGGGCCTACGGTGTGATACTGAGGTTTCCTGTAGTTCCAAACCCTAAAACCTTACTATGTAATGTGCCTGCTGGTTTAAATAGTCCATAATAATAGACCTTTGCTCAGCCTTCTTTAGCATTCTAGTCCAAAATTAGTTAATATTTGTTTGCTTTCACTTGGAAAAGTCAACAGTACACTAGACTATAATGCCACAAGAGTTCACTGAAGCCCATTCTTGTATTTCTGAGGTATTACATCAGACTTAATGTGGTTTCCTTCAAATCCTACTCTCATTCAGTATGTAGGTGAACAGTTGCTATGCTCTGCCACTAGAGAGTACTCAATTTACTCTTTATAGCAACTCACACATAAAAGTTATTTTTCAAGAGAAACAGTACACTAGAGATGATGTGACTACCACTGCTGAAGGAATTTCCCTCTCGTCTAAGAGAATACTATTTCAAGTCTTTTCCAGCCTACCACCAAAGACAATTATGAGGTTTTCTGGGCTAGCAGGATTTAACTGACCTGGTCTGTGATGAATTTCCTTATTACTCTGTTCTGCCTCCCTACCTTGGATCTTGCTATTTGGCCTGGCTCAATCCTGCCTTCCCCTGAAGGTCCTCATAAGACTGCCCATAATCAAAGGCCAAAATGATCAACCCTGAAATTAGCACCAACCTTGAAATAGATGAAGCTAAACTACCTTCCACTGAGGAAAGATTCCAGTGGGGTTCACTCTTGATGGTAGCGGGGTGTGCCAATTCAATCAAATTTGAAATGAATCCATAAATTGGGAAAAATCTTGGCTTTTGTAGCCAACCAGACCTCCCAGGAGTTCAGACAGGTAGAAGCCACACTCCAAAAGGTCGATGAGAACATAATGGGTTCAACAAAAGCACTTAATGGGAGATCACACAGCTTTAGATCTTGTCTTTGCCCATGTTGGGGGTTGGTACATGGTGCTAAATGAAACTGAATGTTGTACTTAGCTTTCTCCTGATTTTGCTACTACAGAAAGCTGAATTTAAAAGGTGCCCGATACCACCGTTTCTTTAAGTACACCAAAGAAATTTGTCAAGGAAAAGGAACACATGATGTGTCCATGGGAGCAGCTAACAATTGACTTCTGGGCATCCTGAATGGTGGATGGTAAGCTTGGCTTTTCTAAGGTTTTCTAATCTTGGTTTCTTCTAGTGGGTCACCAGGTTACTATGACTCGTGTTACCAGGCTAAAGACAAAATGGATACCTCTTTAAATCACACCATTCTACAGTGAACCATGGTCCTTAATCGCCATCACATCCTGAACAAAGACTATGACCAACTGGACTCAGATACTGTTGAACTGCCTACATTGCCTGGGCTTTGACTGGTTGTGTTTGGTGAGGCTCCTGTTAAAGAGAACATTTCCATCTCTTGGTATTGTCCTCCTGCTCGTCATCATAACAGTCTCCCTGGTGCCTTCTGTCCTCTCAAGAGTCTTAAATGTCTGTATGCAGCCAAACATCATGTGTCAAATAGTCTCACTTTGACTAGAACAGCAAAAACATCAAGAATCATTCAACTGACCTAACATTGTGACACATGAATTCCATACCAAGACCAAACGAGTCCATTACCAAGCTATTGGTCACTCAAAATTGAGACAGCTGACCAAAAGGGTGGAATTGTTAAATAAACAGCAGCCCATTGGCCTGATGCTGTCTCCAGACTTTGAGTTCCTGTGAAACAAACTGCAACCTAACATAGTATGTAAAAAAGCCCAAAACCTAATTTAGAAGTGTTTTTATTGTAACAGATAACTAGGTCTCAGCCAGTCACAGCCAGCCTAAGGCAAACACCTGTCTGTAACCAATCAAGCTATTTCTCTACTTCCATGTTTAGGGTATAACAACTCACTGCCTATGTTACTGAGTGGAGCTCTATGAACTTTTCTCAGTACTGAATGCTACCTGATTCATGAATTACATTTTGTTGAAATAAATGATTTAATCTGTCTAAAGATTTTTACATTTGTGAACTTGTTCTATGAGGCAAAAATGACTGATGTCGAAGCCAGATCAAGACACCATGAGAAAACCTACAAATTTCCATTATGAATATTGATGTAAAAATCCTCAAATAAATTGCAAACCATATTTAGCAGCATATTAAAAAGTAAATGATACACCAAGACCAAGTGAGATTTATCTCTGGAATGCTAGGAAGATTCAACCTATGAAAAATCAGTCAGCATAATACACCACATTAGCAGAATGATGGGGTAAACCACCATCATCTCACTTGATGGAGAAAAAGCATTTGACAAAATTCAAGACCTATTCATGATAAAAACCCGCAACCAAACTAGGAATAGAAGGAAACTACCCAATACATTGCAATAAAGGCCATACGTGAAGAATGCACAGAACCATCATACTCAACAGCAAAGCACAAAAAGCTTTTCCTCAAAGTCAGAAACAAGACAGGATACCTGCTTTCACCAATTTCATTCAACATAGGAAGTAGGGGAAGACTAATCAGAGCAATTAGGCAAGAAAAATAAATAAAAGGCATCCAAAATGGGCAAGGAAGAAATGAAATTATCTGTTTGCAGGTGACATGATCTGATGTGTAGAAAATCCTAAAGACTACACACACACAGAATGCATAAATAAATTCAGCAAAGTTGCAGGATACAAAATCAACATTTAAAAAATTTGCATTTCAGTACACTAACAATGAATAATCTGAAAAGGAAATTAAGAAAACAGTTACAGCCAGGTGCCGTGGCTCACGGCTATAATCCTAGCACTCTGGGAGGCCGAGGCGGGCGGATTGTTTGAGCTCAGGAGTTCGAAACCAGCCTGAGCAAGAGCGAGACCACATCTCTACCAAAAATAGAAAGAAATTAATTGGACAACTAAAAATATATAGAAAAAATTAGCCGGGCATGGTGGCACATGCTTGTAGTCCCAGCTACTCGGGAGGCTGAGGCAGTAGGATCACTTGAGCCCAGGAGTTGGAGGTTGCTGTGAGCTAGGATGACGCCACGGCACTCACTCTAGCCAGGGCAACAGAGTGAGACTCTGTCTCAAAAAAAAAAAAAAGAAAACAGTTACATTAACAACGACATCATCGAAAAGAAAAAAACATTTAGCAATTAACCAAGAGGGCAAAAGACATGTACACTGAAAATTACAAAACATTACTGAAAGAAATTTTAAAAGATGCCAATAAATGAGACATTCTGTGTTCATGGTTGGGAAGACAATTTTGTTAAGATGTCAATACTATGCCCAAATGATTTACAAATTCAATGCAGTCCTTATCAAAATCCCAATGACATTTTTTACAGAAATACCCATCCTGAAATTCATAGGGAATCTCATAGGGGACCCCAAATAACCAAAGTAATCTTGAAAGAGAACAACAAAGTTGGAAGTCTCACTCTTCCTGATTTCAAAACTTACACAAAGGTCAGGTGTGGTGGCTCACGCCTATAATCCTAGCACTCTGGGAGGCCAAGGCAGGCGGATCATTTGAGCTCAGGAGTTCGATACCAGCCTGAGCAAGAGCGAGACCCCGTCTCTACTAAAAATAGAAAGAAATTGGCCAAACAACTAAAAATAGAAAAAATTAGCAGGGCATGGTGGCGCGTGCCTGTAGTCCCAGCTACTCGGGAGGCTGAGGCAGGAGGATCGCTTGAGCCCAGGAGTTTGAGGTTGCTGTGAGGTAGGCTGATGCCACGGCACTCTAGCCCAGGCAAGAGAGTGAGACTCTGTCTCAAAAACAAAACAAAACAAAAAAAAAAACTTACACAAAGGTAAAGGAATCAAAACAGTGTGGTACTGACATAATGCCAGATATACAGAGCAATGGAACAGAACAGTCTAGAGAGACACCGTCATATACAAGGTCAGATGATTTTTGACAAGGGTGCCAAGATAATTCAATGGGGAAAGGGCAGTCTTTTTTAATAAATGGTGCTGTCAAAACTGGATATCCACATGTAAAAGACTGAAATTAGACCCTTACTGTACACCAGACACAAAATTTAAATCTAAATGTACCAAAGACCTAAAGAGCTAAACTAAAGAAGAGCTAAATAAGAGCTAAAACTAAAGAACTCTTGAAGAAAACATAGGGCAAAAGCTTCCTGATGTTGGATTTAGCAACAATTTATTAGATACGACACCACAAGCACAGGCAACAAATGAAAAAGACAAATTTGACTTCATCAAATTTAAAACTGTTGTTCATGAGAGGGGAAAAAAAAAACCCCATGAAATTTGAGAAAATATTGGCAGATCATGTATCTGATAAGGTGTTAATATCCAGAACAATAAAGAATTCCTACATCTTAACCAAAAAAGTCAAACCCCAAACAAGGGTTGGCAAGGATATGGAGAAATGGAAACCACTGTGAACTGCTGGAGGGAATGTAAAATAGTGCAGGCCCTATGGAGAACAGTACAAAGGTTCCTCAAAACATTAAGAATAGATTAGCATATGCTTCAGCAATCCCAGTTCTGGGTATATATATATATATTGGATTCAAAAGAATTTGGCCAGGTACAGTGACTCACACTTATAATCCTAGCACTTTGGGAGGCCGAGGTGGGAGGATTGCTTGAAGCCAGGAGTTCAAGACCAGCCTGAGTAAGAGCGAGACCTCTTTCTACAAAAAACAGAAAAGTTAGCTAGGTGTGGTGGTGCACACCTGTAGTCCCAGCTACTGGGGAGGCTGAGGCTGGAGGATCGCTTGAGCCCAGGAGTTTGAGGTTGCTGTGAGCTGTGATGACACCACTTCACTCCAGCCTAGGCAACAAAGCAAGACTGTCTTAAAAAAACAAAAACAACCCCAAAATAAACAAGAAAAAATTGGTATATGCACACAATGTAGTATTAATTAGCCTTCAAAAAGAAATCCTCTCTCATGCTACATGGATGAACCTTGAGGAAATTATGAGGAAGTTAGTCACAAAAAGACAAATACTGTATGATTCCACACACATGGTTCATGTAAAGTTGTCAAATGTATGGAAACAAAGTGGAATGGTACTTGCCAGCAGGTGGGGAGAAGGAAAATGGGAAGCTATTTTTCAGTGGCTACAGAGTTTCAGTTTTACAAGATGAAAAACTTTTGGAGATCAGTTGCACAATGAAGTGAGTATATTTAATACTATTGAACTGTGCACTTAACACATTGACTGCCAAACTAGAAAAAACATTTTTTTCGTTGGGGCCACAGTGTTTTATTTTATTACAAAAATAAAATAAAAACCCCCAAAACAAAACAATCTTTTCTAATTTAATGAAAACATTATTTGTTATTGTTTTCTGTTCATGAGTTATATGTAACTTGAAAAGTAGTTCACGTGGCTCCCGAGGTGAAAAGATGTTTGCGTTACATATGCTTCATGAGGCCCTGGGCTCAAAACTAGCGAGAATTAAATACAACTCACATGGCAGTCAATGTGTTAAAAATGGTTAAAATGGTAAGTTTTTAAATAGCTTTTGCCACAATTAAAGTGTGTGTCTATTTGAGAGCTTAGTTACTCAAAAAGTATTAATCTCCTACCAGGCATTCTAGTAGGTGCTGCAGTGAACAAAGCCAAACAAATATCTCCCCTACTTGAAGCTGATACTCTAGAAGAAACAAGAGATCCAATTAAAATATATAATGTATCAGATGGTACCTAGCCTCAAGGAAGGAAAGCTGGGAGGAATGCAGAGGGCCTTCTCTGTGTGTCACTGGGACGTTACATTGAGGGCTTGTGAGTTGGTGTGTGAAAAATAAAATAAAAAAAATTTGTACTAAAACGACAAGCTACATCATAGTTTCTCCTTCCACTGTATCTCATATTGGGGGGTAGTTTTAGGAATGAGTAGCATATTATAATGCATTATGGATTTGGTCCTAATCCCTTAAATATAGCAAGAATTTCAAAGATTATATAAGCTTTGAGTGGTTCTCATATTTAAACAGGAATTCAATTGTGTTTTCTTATCAATTGAATAAAGAATTAATTTGTCTTAGGAACAGTATACCCTTTTTTTTTTTTTTTTTTGGAAACAGCATCTCACTGTTTCCCTGGTGTCAGCCTAGCTCACAGCAACCTCAAACTCCTGGGCTCAAGCGATCCTCCTGCCTCAGCCTCCCAAGTAGCTGGAACTATAGGCACATGTCACGATGCATGGCTAATTTTTCTGTTTTTAGTAGAGACAGGGTCTCACTCTTGCTCAGGCTGGTCTTGAACTCGTGAGCACAAGCGATCCTCCCGCCTCGGCCTCCCTGAGTGCTAGGATTACAGGTGTGAGCTACTGCACCCAGCCAGTATACCCTTTTAAATTTCAAAGTTCTCTATGGACACTCACATACAAAAACTTACCTAAAAATGAAAAAAGTAACTGAGAATTTAAATACATCCCATATCTTGATGTTCTCTTGACTAAAAAACAAAAATTCTGCATAGCTCTAGAATTTTCCTTTAGTATTTCCATCGTATCTCTCAGACAACTTCCATTTTCAAAGCTGAAGAAACTAAAATCTTACACACAGGGAATAAGGTTACAAAATGCTAACAGGAACTAGATCTAAAGGGCTGCAATATTCAACACATAAAGGCATCCAGAGTAAAGAAAAACAAATATTCTAATCAGCTCGGGTAAGCAGCCTGCTTTCCCATAATTCAGAAAGAAAACCTACATTCAGAAGGTTAAACACCTTCGCAAGCTTGGGGTCCACACTCTCCCTGATGACACACAACCCCTTGAGTGGGTCAGTCAGTCCCTGGAGATGAAAGGTAGGGGCAGGTGAGCAGCCACGGGAATGAATGAGCCCCACACACCCACCCCACCCCTCCCCTCCCCTGCAGCTGGAAACACTCCCTTCCCCAGGCTTCAACTCTCACAAGTGAGGAAATACTCAGCTGGATTCAGTTTAAGGTTCTCACCCAAAAATGAACTCCTAAATTCACTAAGCCTGTGTCCAGCATGCGTCACCCCTGACCTTCACAGACTTTCTCAATATGTAAAAATTATCCTCTGAACACAGCAACATTGGGAATGCAAAACTCAAACCTGATGTCTAAAAACAGGCCCAAGGAAACCCCAATTACAAACTCAGAAAGTAACCCCCACCCCAACCCTAGCATCTGCCCAAGGAAACCCCAATTACAAACTCAGAAAGTAACCCCCACCCCAACCCTAGCATCTGCCTGTGGGTCTCCAGTTTTCCAGTGCTCTGGGCCTCTCTCAGTACAAAGGGCTCCTTCCGTGGCACGTGTGAGCAGGTAGGACACCAGCAGGGGAGGTTCCCCAGAAGAACCAACTTTGGGCCTTCCATGACTGTCCTCTGCAGGCTCAAGGGTGGGCTTAGCTTACGCAGTCTCATAGCTTTGGACCAGCACTGACATAAGACAAAGCCAGTGTTTGAAGAATTCAGCAAAATCACTCAAACTAATTATTTATGTGTAAAAGACTTAAGAGAATTGTAAGGCACTTTAGCAGCCTCCCCCTGCCCCCCAAATCTACAAGGATCTATGACTATCAGAAAATGAAATGTCAGTTACTGTTTCCATAGCCATAAGTGTTTTCGTAAAAAATTAATCATATTTGAACACTTCTAGGTGTCATAAGTCTACGCCCTGAAATTCCATTTTAAATCACCCAAAAGAAAAGAACAGACCTCAAAAACTTACTACACACCCCCAGGGAAAGAAAGGAGGGAAAAATGCTTAACAAATGCAATGTAACACCAGGATATTTTATTTTTTTATGCATTCACCTCTTGACTCTTTAAGAAAGTTTATACTTTTAATCTCTACGGATAACATACACTTTAGAGTCATTGAAAAAATTACTTACCTAAGTGAATACAAAAATCTATTCAACATGACAAAGCCAAGGAGGGACAGTGCTGACCTGGAACTGACCTGAAAGGACCTATCACCCAGGAAAGTTTCCACAGAAGAACCTTAACCCAAAGGAGTTCCAGGAAAGATACTGGGAGGAGTCACAAGGGTTTACACAGGTAATTCCAGAGAGATAGTCTTTGCCGTCCTCACATGGAAAATACCCTTAAACAAACAAACAAAAATAAATCTCTTTAAAACAGTTATCCCTGGCTGTTTGGAAAAATGACAAATACTGCGTCTGCATGAAATGCACCATTGACGACAAACAATTGATAATGACGCTGTGAACTGGAGAGGGGACGTCAGCCTTTGGGAATGCGGGAGGAATCTCCAAATTAAGAATTTACAGCCAGCCCTAGGAACAGCTATGCTGGGGGTCCCGGACTTGCCATCCTGCTTCCTATACACTTGCAAAACTCAAGGGAAGATGGGTGCCCTCGTGGAAAAGGAAAGCCCTGGAGACCCCACAGACCGCAGCCCCGCCCACAGGCACGACCCCACACACCGAGTCGGGACCCTCCCCCGAGGACCCTCCCGCCGTCACCGCACAATCTGGGGACACGCGGGGCTGCGGCCGCGGAGCTGCCCAGAGAGGGCTCCGGCGCCGGGGCCGAGGTCGCCGCGCAGGGACGGGACAGGACGCCCGGCTGCCGGCCGAGCTGCGCCAGCGGCTACTCGGGTCCGCAGACTCCGTAGCGGACCGCGGGGAGGCCCGGGTCCCGCCACAACCGGTTCTGCCAGTTCCAAACAGTCCCTGCTCCCCGCCTAGGGACGCCCAGGCCCGCACACTCACCATTCCCCGGCCTCCAGCGGTCCCGGCGTCCTCCCTAATCTCCTCTGTCCAGTGCCGGTCACAGAGCAGCAGACACAGGAAGAAACACCTGAGGCAACTAAGGCCAGGAGAACGCCAAGGCAGAGTTCGACCGGCGCGCGTAGTGTCGTATGGCGTCTTCCCCGTTTGCGGAGCGTCTCCCCACCCACCTTGCCAGCAGCACCTCTGATTGGACAGTTCATGAAGCCCCGCCCCCATAGTTAGAGTGACAAAGTTGCGAAAGGTAACAATACTGACCCAACTCGGCTTCCGTCCGGCGGAGAAACCCGTCACGTAGTTTGCCTTGAGGAACCCTGGCGTTTTACCGTAGCTGTTTCTAAACGCAGAGACACAGGTGTGCGCCGTGAATTCCGGGCTCAGTTTCCAGGTGGAGCGACCCTTTAAGGAGCAAGTTCACAGCAAGAGGGTCGCCCAGGCAAGTCCACACTGGGACAAAAGGGGCAGGTGTTCTCCAGGAGTTAGGGGCTTGGCGTGAGCCTAGAGAACACTCGTGGAACTGTGACGCCTGTTTACAAACACAGGCACTTCGGAGTGACCTCACAATGTGGAATAAGAGTCTGGTTCTGTCTAGTGACCAACGACAGCCATCCCTTCCTCACCTCCCGTGGCGTCCAGAGCACTTTGCCCTGGCGGGATGTTTGAACTTCACAGCCCCAGCGTGGGCGCACGGACTCTTACCAGACGAACCACAAGCTGTGAGATGTGTTGAATAAAACCCTGAGGTGTACATTTCACACTGGAAATTTTATTTTAGTTGGTTATAGAGTGTGTTCCCGGAGTACTCCGAAATGTAAGCGACTGTGATATGCCTAAGGTAACTGAATTCCTATTTATACTGATACAATACCTGGAAACTCTTAATATGCTTAACAAATTGGGTCAGAATTCCTAAGGCATTTATTTATTTGAAAAGTTATATCAAGATAAAAGACACATACTACACAATGCAGCCCTTTAAGGGATACAATTCAATCGTTAAAGCATATTCAAAGATACATACAGATAATCACCACCACAGTCGATTTTAGAACATTTTTATTACCTCAGAAAGAAACTCCTGCACTCTGTAGCTATCGCTTTCCTCATCTTCATCCTCCAAGTTCCAGTCCTAGGCAACAACTAACCTACCTTCTGTCTCTATAGATTTCCCTATTTTTTACTTTCATATGAATGGAATTATATAATGTGAGGTCTCTCTCAGTGATTAACTTCATTCATTTAGCATAACTTTTCCAGGGGACAGCCATGTTCAAGCATGTACGAATACTTCATTTATTTTTTGGTGGAACAGTATTTCATTGTATGGATATCACACACTTCTTCTATCTGTTCATTCCTTAGTAGACATTTGGTTTGGTTCCATTATTTAGCTCTTATGAATAACATTGCTGTAAACATTCATGTACAGGTTTTTGTGTGAACATATGTATTCATTTCTCTTGGACACATACCTAGGAGTGCAACTGATGGGTCAGATGGTAATTCTCTGTGTAATCTTTGAGGAACCACCAGTTTTTCAAAGTGGCTGCACCATTTTATATTCTCATGAGCATTCCAAATTTTCCATATGCTTAACAATGTTATTTCACTTTTTCATTCTAGCCATCCTAGTGGATTTGAAGTGTTATTTCATTGCCTTTTTGTTTTGCATTTCCTTGAAGACTAATGATGTCTAGTATCTTGTCATGTTCTCTTGCCCAGTTGTATATCTTCCTTAGAAAAATGTCTGTTCATATCCTTTCATAATTTTTAAATTGCATTATTTGACTTCTTTATTGAGTTGTAAGAGTTCTATAGATTTTCTCAATATAAGATACAAGGTAGGCATTTGATATAAATCAGATATATGGTTTGCAAAATTATCTTCCACATTGTGGGTTGTTTTCACTCTGTTTTGTATTTTTTACTTTTAATTATGGTAATATACACAAACCGTACACAATTTGCATCTTAACCACTTAAAGTGTACAATACAGTAAAGTACATTGACATTGTGAAATCAACTGTTTTCATCTTGCAAAACTGCAACTATATAACCATTAAACAACAACTCCCGATTCCCCATGCAACCCACATTCTACTTTCTTTTTTTTTTTTTTTTTTCTTTCTGAGACAGAGTCTCACTCTTTTGCCCGGGCTAGAGTGCCGTGGTGTCGGCCTAGCTCACAGCAACCTCAAACTCCTGGGCTCAAGCGATCCTTCTGCCTCAGCCTCCCAAGTAGCTGGGACTACAGGCATGTGCTACCATGCCCGGCTAATTTTTTCTATATATTTTTAGTTGTCCTATTAATTTCTTTCTATTTTTAGTAGAGACGGAGTTTTGCTCTTGCTCAGGCTGGTCTCGAACTCCTGAGCTCAAGGTATCCTCCCGCCTCGGCCTCCCAGAGTGCTAGGATTACAGGCGTGAGCCACTGCACCCGGCCTTCTACTTTCTGTTTCTATGAATTTGACTACTCTATGTACCTCCTTTAAGTGGAACCATACAGTATTTGTCTTTTTTGACTGGCTTGTTTCACTTAGCATAATGTCCTCAAGGTCCAATCACGTGGTAGCACATATCAGAATTTCCTTTCTTTCTAAAGCTGAGAAATAGTCCATTGTGTGTCTATACCACATTTTGTTTATCCATTCATCTGTCAATAGACTCTTGAGTCGCTTCTGTAAACACAGATGCACAAATATCTGAGTCCCTGCTTTAAATTCTGTTGGGTACATACTCACAACTGGAATTTCTGGATTACTGGGAACTGAGTGACTGGAGAAGCAATCAGACATGTGGCTGAGTGCCTAGTTCTTGGCCACAGCCCCTCCATGCTTGGGCATTCTCCTCTAGCCGGGATGTGGCCTCACCAGGGGACATTGCCATTTAAGCAGAACTTGCCCCGGTTTCCAGAGTGGACACTGGCATCTCCCTGTACAAATGGGCCTTTCCTTGTTCTTCTTGCACACAAGGAAATTCGAGACTCAGTGTCTACAGGAAGGATCCCTCAGAGCAGGAGGGGCACCTAGGCCAGGCCAGGGCACACTGGAACAGAATGGGGAGGAAGGGATGTTCTCCAGGGGTCAGGAATTTGGGATGAGGCTGTTGGCAGCATGGCCAAGGCTTCCTCACACCTCATCTCTTCATCTACTTATATCCCACCAAGAAGATAAAAATTCGGCAAAGGAGTGCAATCATTAAATACATGGTGAAAACTGGCAGCAATATGGCAGCAATATTATATAAAATAATTAAAAGGGAAGTAAAGCAAACATCTGAACTAGTTCAGATAAGCAGCCTGCTGCATCTACAATTCACACACACACAATCCACATTCACAGGGTAACATATTCCCAAGTATGGAAGCCAATCTCTGCTGAAATATAGTCCCAGAACAGCTAAGTTCCTGGTGATGAGACAGAAATCAAAGGATTTGTCAAGCTAAATAACAGAGAGAGGCTTTCTAAAAGAAAAAAGAGGATCACTTGAGGCCAGGAGTATGAGACCAGCCTGGACAACATAATGAAACCCCGTCTCTACAAAAAAATTAAAAAACTAGCCAGGTGTGGTGCATGCCTGTAGTTCCAGCATCTCGGGAAGCTGAGGCAGGAGGATCACTTGAGCCCAGGAGTTTGAGGTTGCAGTGAGCTATGATGATGTCACTGCACTCTAGCCCAGGTGACAGAGCAAGGCCCTGTCTCAAAAAACTAACAACAACAAAAAAATGTACTCCACCTTGCATGACAGATGAATTACAAACTTGGGTTCTTTTATCCATGAAGTTGTGTGACATGAACCTATCAGACAAGGTCATAACTTACTTGTGTATCACCACTCCAAGTTCATTTTAGCATGAAGGACTTTATTTCAAAGGTTTGTAATTTATGACTTCGAAAAGGTGATCCTAACTCTCTCCATGGTAATAGAACCAGAGTTTGATACCACTGTGAGAATGTGGAAAACACCCCAGTCACAAGTTAATAGTCTATCCGCCATTGTACTCCAAAATGGTTGTGCCCTGGATATACTAACTGCCCAGCCAGGAGGAGACTGCACAATTGTTGCTGAAAAACACTGCTTCTGTGTGTTTTAAACAAGACAAATAGTGTCTAATTTACACATTTTGAAAGGGAAGATAAACACTCTCCATCAGCTAACTGAGGTTCAACCACTTTATTGAACTGACCTATTCCCAGAGTTGGGAAAATGGTTTAATGAGATATGGGGAAATGTGCTTAGATTTTTGTTGTTGTTATTCTCTTTCCACTTTGTGTACCCACCACCTCATCTCCCCCCAGAGCCAGACTGAGCTGATGGCAGGACACTGCAATCCCGTTAACAGCGACATGGATATCATGGCACCTCCCAGACCTCCAGCCTGACACTCCACAATGCATCTCACCCTCCCTTTCTCCAGACTGCGGATCACCCCTTCGTCCTGTTCTGCCCCCCTCCCCTGGCCCAACACTCCATACTTTACACCTGTCCTGTGTCCCACCTGTAAATTGGGGCAGGAATTAGAGGTGGCCCTCACCCCGACACACAGAGGATGGGAATATGCAGGTGACTCTGTTAACCAACCGCTTCCAGCAGGGCAGCAGCCCGAAGGACAGCTCCGCAGAGCCCCCATCAAAGCCAGACTCTTCCTGCTGGACCTTTACCTAGTTTCTCCTTGGGTCACCCCACACGGCCTTAACCCAGTTTCCACTCAGATCCTCCCACCCCCATGCACTTATCCTTGTCTTCACTCAGGTGGCCCCAGCTGGCCTGTGACCTGTCCCCCTCCACAACAGCATTCCCACCCTGATGCCCTTACTGGACCTTGAACCCTCCTTCTGTCCCAGCTGTCTGCCAGGTGCCCCCCACGGGTTATGGAGTGGGACTAAAAGCCTTGGACCAAATCCTCTAAGCTGACACCCCCCTGCATAGGTAGGTCTCCTCTCTCCAGGTCGTTGCGCGGGGGTCAACCCGGGACACTTGTCCAATCCAGGCTCCCAGGCTAGGCCCTTGACTCCTCCCTGTCCTGGTCCCTTTCTTTGATCTGACTCCTATTTCATTCTGGTTCTCTGGTCAGACCTTGACCCTCAGGCGCCTGAGGACTTTAATTCCTCTCCTGGTCTCTCCCAAGCCGCTAGCCAATCCCCCACGTAGGGACCTCCACCACACCTTCCTCTCCCTATTCACGACCTGTCCCCGACTCTCATCCCTCATCCGGTCAATCTTCTGCCAGGTGCATCAGGCGTCAGGGTGGGTGGCGCGTGCGATGATTGTACAGGTAAGTTTCAGCCGCTGCTGGACTGGCAGAGCCTAGGCTGTGGGTGCGAGGGCGCCTGCTCAGCCCCGCCCTTTCCACCAACATCTGCCCTTCTCGGTTCGGCCCCGCCTGGGTCCCTATTCCTTCCCCCACGCCTAGGTGTCCCCAGCCCATGAAACTGCTGTAACCTTCTCCCCTTCCCGCCCCTGGGCTCAGCCCCACCCCTCCTGCTCCGAGCTCCGCCCAGCGCTGTGACCTCAGCCCCGCCTCTCCCGCTCCGAGCTCCGCCTCCAGGATCGGCCCCGCCCAGCGCTGTGACCTCAACTCCTCCCCTCTAGGGCTCAGCCGCGCCGCCGGGTCCAGCTCAGTCCCTCCCTGTTCTGGTTCAACCCACACTCCATCCTCTGCCTTAGTGGCACCTGGACCCCACAATTCTTGGATCAGGCCACTCGTCTGATAGAAGTCCCCGCCCCACCCTGCTCAGCCCCGCCCCACTCCTGCCGTTCTGGGGGGCCGCGCGGGGAGCTGCAGTCCTCGGGACTTCTGCCCCCCTGGACCGCAGGGTCCAAGGATGCTGCTATTGTACCTGGAGCACCAGTTTCACCAGCGGAGAACTCGGACCAGAACGTGAGATCTCCGTGACTTTGGGACTTCAGTTGAGAAGGGCAGAGGTGAGGTGACAGGAGAGAGGCAATAGAGAGGGGGAGGGGGACCCGGCTTTACCCCGACTCGGCTGGGCCCGTCCACTCCGCAGACCTGTGCGGAGACCGCACTGCGGCCCACCAGCCCGGGCCGCCACCTCCAGTGGATGAACAGTGTGTGGGCGTCGGTGCGCGGAAGGAAGTGAAGGAACACTAGTCAGTTTTCGTGAAACGATGTTGCGGGGCTGGGGGCTGGGGATGGGCTTGGAGTGTGTAGAGGCGGAGTTCTGAACATCAAGGCGGAGTTTGAGTATGTGGGGGGCATGTAAGCTCAAGCGGGGGCCTTGGGCGTCTTGGGGTGACTCCCAGACATGGAAAAAGGCCTTGAAGTTCTGGAAGGATGTCGAGTTCCCCAGAGGGGCGACCGCAGGGTCTGCAGGTGGTGTCCCAGACTAGAGGATGGGATTTGATGGACCAACACCAAGGTCCAGGAACCACGAATGAATCAGACTACGGGGGTGGCATCCAAGGACCAGAGGAGTTATCTGGGGCTCAAGGACTCTGTCCAGGCCTAAAGAAGACACGATAGTAGGGTCAGGTATAGGAAGTGACAAAAGCCAAATTCAAAAGGCTTCATATCATATGATTCTGCTTATGTGACTTTCTGAAAAATACAAAGCTAAGAGGGACCCAAAACAGATCAATTGTGCTCAGGGGCTGGAGCCGCGGGAAGGAACACAAAGGGGCATGAGGAACTGCCTTGAGGATATGTTCACTCTCTTGAGTGTGGTGACAGTTTTATGGGTGTAAACATTATGTCAAAGCATGAAATTTCACAGTTTCAATATATCTCAACAAAGCTGGGAGGAAGGGAAGGAAGGAGGGAGCAGGGAGACACGGATGGAAGAACATTAATTTGACAATCACAAGCAAAATAAAAAATATATACACACAGAGTGAACAATATCATTTTTGGAAATCATTCACGATAAAGATAGTCTTAAGAATATGGGTACAATGACTTTTGAACTGCATTGAAAATTCCTGGGATTGTCCACCAGAAGGATAACGGTCGAATATACTATCGCAGAGTCACACTATGAATTGTGTGGCCACTAAAACCAAGAGTTAGGTGTGTATGTTTGAACCATTAAGGGCAATAGCAAGTTGCAAGGCAGTGTGTATAGTATGATCCCATCCTTTGTGTATTCCAGTTTGTACCAGCACTGAGAAAGGACCCTCCAAAAGGGCAGTTCCAAAGGTTGCGTTTGGCAGTCCCAAGGCTTACACTGCCCCCTAGGGGACACTTTGGACCTCAATCTGTTGGAAATACATTTCATTTTATTAATATTTTCCTAAACACTCTAATGAAACAGCTTTTATCAAGACCCCTAGTGAACAAACACTTGCCAAACCCAATCATCAATTCTCTTCTATCATCTTCCTCAAACTCTTAGGGACATGTGACACAGCTGACCATTTCCAGGAGAGAACACACACCTTTCTCCTCCTACCTCACTGGCTTGTCCAGTCTCTCACAGGCCCCTCCTACTGCTGCCCTGGTCTCCTGAGTCCCTTCCTGCTATACTTTGCCCCTCACCCCTGAAACAGGTGACCTCGTCTGGTCCCCAGTCTTCAAACAACCCCCGTATGTTAATCAAACTGAAAATCCACCCACATTTTTTCCCCAAGCTCCAGACGCCCATTTCCAATAATCTGCTCCACACCTCCCTCGTTTGTGTCAAACTCATCATGGCCAAACCCAAAACACAATCCTTCACTTCCCGGCCAATCATCTCCCCTGAGCCTTCCTCCTCTGAGTAAGAGGCAGCACCCAGGGGCTCCGAACCATGTCATCCTTGAATTTCACCCTCCCACACTCCATCCTAAATTCTGTGAGAGCTCCCTCTGTCTAACACGTGGCCAGGCTACTTCTCAGGCGGTGCTGTACGTTACACAAGGGCCCGCGTGGACGGTTGTGCTTCTCCACCAATACAGTGCTCCACAGCGGGAGCCCCTGTTCGATCTTCTTTGCCATCCAATCGCTCCCAAGTTGTCATAGTTCTCCTTCCTGTGTACACCTGGGCTGGCTGTTTCTTATAGTGGTTCTTGAGAATTAAATTTAACTTTTATTATGGTGTTCAAAAGCTTCTTTTGGGAAACAGGATCTCACTCTGTTGCCCAGGCTGGAGTGCAGTGGCGTCGTCATAGCTCACTGCAGCCTCAAACTCCTGGGCTCAAATCATCCTCCCGCCTCGGTCTCCCAAAGTGCTAGGATTACAGGCATGAGCCACCGCACCCAGCTGGAAAATCACATTTAGAGCCATGTTGATGGTAGTGGTTCTACTCTTGGGGCAATACTATCATCATATAATTGGCCTTCGAGGGAGGAGGATGAGGGACTGGTTGTATTAGGTACATATGTCACTGGCATCTCTTCCCTGATCCAAGTGACTCTGTACAATCTCACAGAAAATGACTCCACCCTTCAATCGTGTGGATACACAATCTCCATGTATAATCCCTCGTCTATTGCTACTCTGCCCCGTGATACCGGAGACGTTTACTCTGGGGGGTTTCAACGAGGCTTTTCTGGCCAGGTGCTTACCTGACACCATCTATGAAGTGATGGGATTGTCCGATACCAGCATAGAGATTTAAAAATAACTTCTGCATGTTGTCTTTCTCTCCTCCCACGTTACTGAATTTGTTTGTTACTCCCAACGCCGACATGTACTGAAGTCTACGCATATGA
>RJWJ010009426.1:0-49975 GCA_004363605.1 Indri indri
AAAAAAAAGATAGAAGATGATCATTGAACATCAGGAATATGCATAGCAAATAAGACATCTCCAAGATACTAATATATATATACATACACATAAACATAAACATACACACACACACACACACACACACACACACATACACATCATGGAGTACTCAGTCATAAGAATAAGTGAAATAATGTCTTTTGCAGCAACTTCGATAGAACTAAAGATTGTTATCCTAAGTGAAGTATTTAGAAATGGAAAAAGACATACCACATATTCTCACAAATAAGTTGAAGCTGAACGATGGGTACACAGGAGCACAAAGAGATGTAAAAACAGTGGAACAAGAAGGGAGGAAGGTAGCGGGGGAGTGAGAGATAATAACTCACCTGTTGGGTACAATGAACACTGTTCTGGTGACGGGCACACTATAAGCCCTGACTTCAGCATTATACAATGTATCTATGTAACAAAAACATTTGTTCTTTAATATTTTAATATTTTGAAATTTAAAAAAAGAAAGAAACAATAGAGAGAAGCAATTTTAGAAGATATAATGACTAAGAACCTTCTAAAACTGGAATCCTAAAAATGAAGAATCACCACAAGAACCAAGCAGAATAAACAAACAAAAATAAATCTATACCAAATACATAAAATAATAAAACTGAAGAATATCATGGGCAAAAAGATCTTAGGGGGATAAGATATGAATTTATCTGTAAAGAAATTACAATTTGGCTGATAGAAGATAACAGCTGCAACAACAGAGACTGTAAGATAATAAAATATACTTCAAGTGTTAAAAGAACATAACTATCAGCCTAGAATTCTCTATTCATGTAAACAACTATTTAATAATAATGAAGGCAAGATAAGGCCATTTCTAAGACAGAGAATTTACCACTTATGAAAGAACTAGTAAATGATTTTCAGTACAAAGGAAACATACCCTAAGGTCCTTTTAATGTTTGAGGGTAGAGATCCTGAGCCTCCAAAAACTTTAAATTAAGTAGACATGTTATAGTTTTAAGGGTGCCTGTGAAAATAGTGGGATATAATACTTCCAAACTTGTAGAGATGAAAAATGTAAAGAAAATTCAAACAAGTTATGGATATGTACACAAACAGCAAAAATACAAGCACACACAAGAATGATATATGCCACCTTCAGGATGGTGGTCACATCTAAAGACTGAAGGAAGGGAAAAGAATGTGCTTGGCATCTAGCAATATACAACAGCAACATTTATTATGCAAATAAGGTAAAATGTCACTATCTACTAAATCTGGGTTGTGCATATATGAACTTCCATTATTTTGATTTCTATGTATACTATATGTTTGGAATATTTTTTAAGTTAAAAAAGCAAATAAGTTTACTAAACCAACATAATAAAAAAAAGCTTAATTAGCTAGAAAATAAGCAACTTACTATGTACTTATTTTCCAAAAGAAGTTAAGAGTAGGCTAAATTAATCAGGTAACAGACCAGTGAAAACCTGGTTTAAAAATATTCAACACATATTCTCTTTCTTCTTGAATCCCTTTCTATTTGGTTTGTCTAAGATTCTTAGATAGTATACAAACTTAAGCTGAAAACCATATAAACCAAAATGTTGTGTTCTTATTCTAATGATAGTTGCATCAGCGGTCAGAGTGGACACTAATGAATAATAAATGACATTAAGTGAGATTTAAAGCACATTCTACAGATCAAGCAAAACCTTATAAAATTATTTGAAGGGCTATTGTAATATACCAATCAGCTTAAAATATACACATAAGAAAATCAGAAAGACTAAAAAGAGGGTACATTCTAGATTAGTCTTAGAAATTCACTAACTTTCTTATTTCTCAAATGTCAAGCTTCAAATCTGCTGTGATATATTTTTTCCTTTGGCTTCGAAGTATCTCTAACCTCAGCATTTTCCACTGATAACTCAAGCCCACTACTGTTTGTAGGGGGTTTCTTGTTTCTTTTTCCATTCGTCACATGAAAATCATGATTCTGACCTTTTTTTTAATGACTCATATCTAACAGTATGTTGCTTATTAACTCCAAAACAATTCCTGTTAGTGACTATTATGATATCCCCAAGAGAATAAAGGCCAAAATTAGATCTTTTGGTTTTTGGTTCATTCATGGGCAGGTATGGACAGGCTGTGACCTTTCCCCTCTCCATCTGCTCATTTCTTATAAAGCAGCAGTGTAAGGGCAGAAGTCAGAGAAATATGGAATTGCCTCCCTAACTTTTAAAATTGGAGCAGACAGGTACAAGGGAATAAAAGAAAAATAAGAGGGCACAGATGCGGTAATAAGCATTGGGGAGCTGTTTATGGCATTATTTATGCAGCTAAAAATAAATATATGTATTGAAATCATTTTTGGTTTTTGGCTTCCATTTGTTTTTCACCTTTAGACAAAGTTGGCATCTTCAAAAGTTTTATTTTTTATTGAAATGGACCTCCCAGCTGTCCTATCCCCTACCAACCTCATTTATTCAAAGTTTAAAGCATGGTTTCAGGTTTCATCTGCTCTGGTCAGAAATATAAAGTTATAACTTACATTCATATCGTATGTAACAAAAACAAAATACATTTACCAATGTCATGAAGTGGAAAAAACAAGAGATAGGTCCAATTACTATTCCTTTAACTCTTCAGTACCTAAAAGCAATATCATATTAAAAAACCCAGCGAATAACTAAAAGCTTAATACTATAATTAGCATTAAATGAAACACACAAAAAATCATTTACTTCCATAACGTTTATCATTTCTTTGTGTTGTGAACATTCAAAATCCTCTCTTCTACCTTCCTGAAAATACACACTAAATTATTAACCATATTTACCCTACAGTGCCATAGACACTGGAACTTATTCCTCCCATCCAGCTGTAACTTCGCATTCATTAACCAACCTCTCTCTATCCTGTTCTCCCCCGTGCCTTTCCCAGCATCTAATAACCACCATTCTACTCTACTTCTATGAACTCAGTATTTTTTAGCTCCCACACATGAGAGAAAACAAGTGGTATTTATCTCTCTGTGCTGGACTTATTTCCCTTAACATAATGTCCTCTAGGCTCATCCATGTTGCTGCATATGACATGATTTCATTCATATCATGGCTGCATATTCCATTGTGTATAATGTACCACAATTTCTTTACCCATTCATCTATTGATGGACATTTAGTTTACTCCATATCTTGGCTACTGTGACCAGAGCTGCAACATACATTGGGGTACAGGTATCTTTTATATATACTGATTTCCTTTCCTCTGGATAAATACCCAGTAGTGGGACTGTTGGATTATATGGTAGTTTTTAGTTTTTTGAAGAACTTCCATACCATTTTCCATAATGGCTGTACTAATTTATCTTCCCACCAAGAGTGTATAAGACTTCCCTTTTCTGGGCATCCTTGCTAACATTTGCTATTTTTTATCTTTTTGATGATAGATAGCCATTCTAACTGGGGTGAGATGATACTAATTGTGGTTTTGATTCACATTTTCCTACTAACATTGAGTACTTTTTCAGATACTTTTTGCCGTTTGTATATCTCCTTTGGAGATATGTCTATTCAGACCCCTTACCTATTTTTTAATCAGATTATTTGGTTTTTTGCTGTTGAATTGTTTGAGTTCCTTGTATTCTGATTATTAGTACCACATCAGATGAATGGTTTACAAATAGTTTTCTCCCATTCTATAAACTGTCTTTTCACTGTGTTGTTTCCTTTGCTGTGCAGAAGCTTTTCAGTTTGATTACTGTCCCATTTGCCTGTTTTTGTTTTTGTTGCCAGTGCTTTTGAAGCCTTACCCATAAAATCTTTGCCTAGATCAATGTCCTGAACCACCTTCCCTATGTTTTCTTTTACTAGTTTTATAGTTTCAGGTCTTACATTTTACCTTTAATCCATTTTGACTTCATTTTTTAAATATGGTAAAAATAGGGACCTAGTTTCATTATTTCACATACAGATATCCAGTTTTCACAGCGTCATTTACTAAAGAGGATATACTTTCCACAGTGTATGTTTTTTTAGTGCCTTTGTTGAAAGTCAGTTGGCTATAAATACACAAATTCATTTCTGGGTTCTCCATTCTACTCCATTGGTCTATGTGTCTGTTTTTATACTAATAGCATGCTGTTTTGGCTAATACCGCTTTGTAATATATTTTGAAGTCCAAGTAGTCTGATGCCTCTAGCTTTGTTCTTTTTGCTCAATATTGCTTTGGGTATTTGAGGTCTCTTGTGGTTCCATTTGAATTTGATGATGGTTGTTTCTATTTCTGTGAAAAATGTCATAGATATTTTTATAGTGATTGCATTGAATTTAAAGATTGCTTTGGGTAGAATGGCCATTTCAACAATATTAATTCCTCCAATTCATGAGCATGGGATGTCTTTCCATTTTTTGTGTCATCTTTAATTTCTTTTAGCATGGCTTTGTAGTTTTCATTATAGAGATATTTTACCCCCCTAGTTAAATTTATTCCTAGGTATTTTTTTGTAGTTACTATACAGAAGTGATTTTTAAAGTATCAGATTCGTTCTCTCTTTCACACTAAGTGAGCCTGTATTACTCTTTACAAACCCACAAAATACTAAATAGGAACTGTCATAGGTTGATTAATGGTCCCTCAAAATATCCAGGTCCTAAGTCCTGGAACCCATGAATATGTTACTTTATATGGCAAAAGGGACATTGCAGATTTTAAGAATCTTGAGATGAAGAGATTATCATGGATTATCCAGGTAAACCCTAAATATAATCACAATTGTCTTTATTAAAAGGGAGGCAGAGGGAAACTTGACTACAGGAGAGGAAACGGTGATGGGATGACAGAAGTAGAGATTGGATTAGTGCATTTTGAGGACAGAGGGAGGGGACACAAGCCAAGGAATACAGACAACTACTAGAAGCTAAAAAAGGCAAGGAAAACAATTCTCCCCTCAGAGCATCCAGAAGGAACCATGACTGCCAACATCTTAACTTTAACCCAGTGAAACTGATTTTACACTTCTGACTTCAAGAACTGTAAGAGAATAAATTTGTGCTATTTTAAGCCATGAAGTTTGTGGGAATTCGCTATAACAGCAATAAGAAACTAATACAGGAACTATTTATTACCGCTTCCATCAGATACTAACCCATCCTGCACCTTTTGACGTTCATTTTTATTGAGTTTATTCTCTGGTTTCCAGGAAATCAAGATATGGACAATTTGATTTTGAATTGTATGTTTATGCATTTCAAAATTAGAGAATTATATAAACACAACAAAAACAAGTAGATAGTAAGGGTCTAAGTCCCACCAACTTGTCTCCCTTTAAAGCAAATCCTATATATTTATTTGTTTCATTTAAGTTATATGTCTCCAAGTTTCACACTGAAATTACCCTATCTAAAAACAAAATAATTTTGGAAACTATCAAATACCATGTTCTTTCTCTAAATGTCACATACCTAGTGGCCTCAAATTTCAGAGAGCAGTCATGAAAAGAAAGCAATATCTTCTTTCCAAAAACATTCCATTTTACCCACCCCCAACATATATGTACATGAGTTTGGGGAACAGGGTAATGACATGAGTAGGCAGAATAGATGCACCAAAGGCATGCATCTTAAAAAGCATACATTTTATTCACAGGTGAACCCCTCAGGGCTTTTCTCAGCGCTCAATAACTTTTACTTTTGTATTCTACACAATCCTGACAAGGTAATTGTTAGACCATAACATATTTAAAGAAGCAAATCACACTTGGGCACACGGAGATTCTGAGCAACTAGTAACAGAAAGTACCCTGATTTCCAGAAGAAGCAACATCTCAGAATAAGGAAGGGAAGAGACACAGGTAATGTTAGAGCACAGTAGTCTAGACTTCCATGGTACAAATGCTGAGGATAATTATTATATTAGAGTACAATGATCAAGATCAAGAATAATTGCCCCAAGTCCCTAAATGAATGCTCAGCATATTCTGCTTAAGAATGTAAGTGAAAATAAGGAAACATAAGGACCTTACTGAAAGACTCTCAGACGTGATTAAAACAAATATCTATGCTTAAGGATGTAAGCATCAATCACCTGAATCATCCACCTGTCTACAGCATTTCATTACTAATGCTGCTGGCTGGACACTATAAGGCCCACTGCAGACGTTCAATTAACATTTGACGGGTAAATTCATGAATAATAAATTAAATGAATATCATTTGTTGTAGACATACTGATATTAGTGCAATAAATTATATATTTATTTAGATTGCATTTAAGAGGACTATTTAGAAATTACAAAGTTCGAGGGCAGTTTTGGAAAAAGAATAAAATGAGAGAAATGAATATACTCAGAAAAATTACTGGAAAGTCCATTTTTAAAAAGCTTACTTAATAAAGTAAAAACTGTTCGCTCAGATTTTTGGTGTTAGACATAATAGAACTAGAGCAATAACCCCACCAGGCTACAAAATGAAAGTCTCGTACCAGAGATTGCATTCTATTTCCCTTAAGAGTTTTTCAAGTAACCTAACACATTTACCTCACTCAAGCTGTGTGTGTGTGTGTGTGTGTGTGTGTGTGTGTGTGTGTGTGTGTGTGTATTTAAACCAGTTTGAAATAGTCTCAGTACAGCTCTGTTAAAGGCGGTTTAGCTCTAAAAAGTAAGCATACTAGTGAAAAAGCTTAGATTGCAAGACCAGAAAATTCAGAGAATTTTATACTGTTATAGACCCATAAGGTGGTTTGACAGATCAAACAAACATCCAAAGAGAAATTTCCATTTGAATAGTAAGTAAACGATTTCAGACATGAGCTTGAGGTTTTATTTAGAAATATAGATTAACACATCTGTTATCCCAAATAGTGAATGTTTAGGATAAAGACTTTCCTTTCCCATGCTTAGAAGTTTCATATATATCTATCCGTTTATCAATACCCTCAGATTTTTAACAAAATTTTATCAGCTTGATTGCCATATCTTTACATGTAGTATCACATATCAAATTAGGAAGAGCACTTTACAAAAGTGGTTATATGTAGTAAAAGCTAAAGCAAAGAGAATGCCTTTTATTATACTTAAACTATTTTCAAAATATGAATTCATATGACTTTATTTAAGAAGTTCAACCCCCAACATAAAATATAGCTATAATGCACATCTATTCTTTTGCCTGTCCAGCATCCATTTTCCCCTTTTCCCTAAATAAAGTACCCAGATTTTGCTTTGACAATCACCCTTCTCCCAACTTCACTTTGAAGTTTTAATAAAGCTAATCCCACTGTCTGGTTTTAGCTTTGGACAAGTGATTGAAACCTGGTCAATGAGAATACCACAGCCCTTTGGCCACAGGGAATGGTTTAAGGGTAGCACACATGATAAGGTGAGGCAAAGTCAAGGGGCATCAGTCCTAGGACTTTTGCTGGAGCTACTGGGAAGTAAGCTCATGCTTGCTAAGATGGTCAGGTGAGCCTGTAACTACGGAGGCCATGATGTCACTACTCAGAACCTGGCTGAGAATGAAGTTAAACTAAAGGGAAGCTTTAAATATAAAAGGGCTGATAAGTGGAGGGAGTAAGATTTTTGGATGCTACAAATGAATTTGCTTGTGCCATACTTAGACTGTATTTGTATTTTCAGTTCTTAAGTCAATAAACATTACCCCTGTTCCCCCTTTTCTAGCTTTTAGTCAGTTTTTTTAAAACCATGCTTAATGCCACTTCAACCAAGATGCCACACTAATACAATAGTTCCTATAATTCACTACTTTATTTTCAAACGACTTTAATATTCTATTATATAGCAACAATCAAAAGAATTGGGCTTTGACTTCTCAGTGAGGCCTGAGTTATAATTCTGGTTCAGCCATATGAGTTGCGTAGTCTTGAACAAACTACGTCCACCAAGGCTGGTTCATCCTTCTCTGCAAAATACACATAAGAACATGTACCTTGCCGAGTTATGGTGAAGATTAAATCCATAGTGTGTTAAATGTTTAGCACACTGGACACTTGGTAAATTGCATTTCCTTTCCCTTTTGGGGGAAAAAGAGAGTTTTCATGTATTTATTTATATTTCATGTGCGGCATGACAAAAAGGTTCCCCTGAGAGTGTTCTCAAACTCAAAAGACAAAGGTAATCCTTAACGCACCAGTAAGAAACCTTTTTTTTTTTTTTAAAGTAGGAACACCCTGGGTTGAGGAACTGAGAAACAAAATTTTAGAAATAAGTCAATAATAATGGATCTGAGTAAAATTCTTTCACACAAGCAAACGCCTTTTTAATGCACATTGACATAAGGTGTAGTCCAGATAGGCCTAGGGTTTGGACAGACATTTTTCTATGTGGTTTTTTTTTTCTGGTTGTTGATTTTATTTGGCTTGAGGTTTTTGGCTCTTGTTTTTTTCTTTTTGTTTCCATCAGTGACTTACTCAATCTAACTTTCTGTAACCTTTGAGTCACATATTTCTGGGATACTATAGTTGTAAGAAAAACATGAAAATTATGTATCCTACTAACAAAACATTTTGAGTTGGTTTTAGATAGACAAATCTATTTAAGAGAGAATTTAATGTGTTTCATGTGGTTTGTTATTCATTGACCCAATCAAGAAACTCCATGATGAATTCAATTAACTTGTAAATTCCTAAAGACATGTTATCTAGCATAAAAGTTTAGGATATTTTAATCTTTATTTTCCCCTTGAAACCCAACCTAGATGACATTTGCATATAACTATTATTTGCCCTGAGAAGAAAAAACACTCCCTTCTGCTTTGTTCAATTTTGCCCTAGCTGTGGTCAATGCAGACAAATTAGTTAGATCAGTGGTTCAAAAGCTGACAAAAATCATTAACTACCAATCAAACAGTCATATAGTTTTACAAACTAAGGTGGACACTTTTCTTAAATGGTATTAGATTGTGAATGAAAATTAGATTCCATGAACTCAAAGACATTCACTATAAATTATCTAACCTGTGATTCTGAATAAATCATAGCATTCTATAAGTAACTAGAATGGAATACTTGTTACCAAAATTAAGTTGTATGGCAATGTGACAAAATATTTAATATTTAAAATTTTATAGGCTTTAGGGTTTACATTTAGATGTGAGGTGAATTCATTAGGGCAGTACTTTATGGGTAGTCAACATAATGGTTTACATTATGAAAGATTCTTTAGCATATGAAAAAGCAGCTCTGAAAAAATACCCCCAAATCTGCACTTGCAAGAAATTAAGTCACATGGCAAAAACCACAAGTCAAAATAGAAGTTTACTTGTTACGATATGCATACATTCCTTCTGAATTATATAGACAACAAAAAACTCCGTCTCCCTAAGCCAATAAACAAATATTTCTGTTAAATTCACATTTGTTCTCATGACAGAATGTATGCAAATTTGTATTGTTTAAAAAAGTAACTGTCAAGGCACAAGCTAATATAATGTGAACAGAGGGTAATAATCTTACAAAGACTATCAAAGAATTGTCCATCACATGTTTCATTTGGGCTTGTAAAAGAAAACCTGTAATGCCAACTTTCTGGAGAGTAATTTTTATCTTTGTATCAAGAAACCAAAAAATAGTCATACTTTTTAGAGTTAATAATTCCATTTAGATGAATATAATCAGAAATGTACAGGATTATGTCTGTATAAAGATTGTCATTGCTATTTATAACTGTCATTGTCTTGCTATTTATAACAACTCCATTAAAAAATCTAATGTCTGACAATAAGAAATTAGTTATCATTTTCTTCAAGAATATGATGAACGCTAAGGACTCTTCATGTCAGAAATATACACATATGCTTTACTTCTGTAACACACACATGCACAGACATGTACCACATGAACATGATATAAAAATTTCATTGCCATCTAACTTTTAAAACTATTAAAGGAGTCAATAACAATTTTATAATATATAGGAGGTAACTTTTAGGGTGATGAAAGGAACAGAATGCAAAGTTTTCAGAGCAGTGAAAATGCAATACACTTACTATTGAAATCAAAGTGATTGGCCTAAAAAACTTAGAGAGATAGCAGATAAAATTCAAAAATTAAAGACTACAAATACCAGGGATTGATACTGGTCTGGGACCCGGGGATTGGGGCCCACAATTTTATAGCAAATGGGAAACACTGTAAGATTTAAGTGTAGGAAAGTCATGATTAATTGGTGTTTTAGATGAACTTCTCAGGTTGCTTTACAGAGGAAAAACTGTTGAGAAACAAGGCTTCTTGCTAGAAATCCATAACGCCAACTTTGACTTTACACTGACTATGCTCTCATAGATGAGTGAGTCTTTAATGTTTTCCTCTCGGGAATACTTTTTGGATTTTGATGCCGGATTCCTGAAGGGAATTTCAGGATGAGAAATTTTAAAGCAATGAAAATGTTCTCCAAGGACATATGACTATTTAAAAAGTTTTGGGATGGGCGCAGTGGCTCATGCCTGCAATCCTAGCACTCTGGGAGGCTGAGGCAGGAGGACTGCTTGAGTTCAGGAGGTTGAGATCCGCCTGAGCAAGAGTGAGACCCTGTCTTTACTAAAAGTAGGAAAATTATCTAGGTGTCGTGGCATGCACCTGTAGTCCAAGCTGGTTGGGGGACTGAGGAAGGAGGATCATTTGAGCCTAGGAGTTAGAGGTTGCAGTGAGCTATGACGATGCTATTGCACTCTATGTGGGGAGACAGAGCAAAACTCTATCTCCAAAAAATAAATAAATAAAATAAAATGAAATAAAAAGTTTTGCAAGTGGAGCTAACATCAACATAGAAGTTCCATGGAGACACAGATAGAAAACAAAACAAGAAAAGCAAAGTAATATTTTTAATGTGTTAATTTTTCAATATTTTGTATTTCACAATTGGTGAGTTAAGCTTGGTAGGTATTTTTTTCCAGATTGCATAAATGGGAAAATGTAACTAATAATGTTATTTCTCCCTTTATCCCGCCCAACATTTCTTCCCAACTTCTAGTTCAGAGCAGCCAACCTCCTAATCTTAGTTATCTTTTATCCCTCTCTTTTACCCCTACCTTTCCATCTTCTCCTGCAACATTGCTCACATGTCTTTTTTCATTTTCCAAGCTACCACACTGGCCTACTTCCTGATGCCTGGATTGTAACAAAAGCCTTCCAACAGTTGCCTTATCTACATTTTCTCCTCACTCTAGTATATCCCCAACACAGACATCATGATAATTTCCTTTACATAATGTTCACATTTTCCCTTCTAGATAAAAATGACCAGTGGCTTCCCACTGCCTGATTTATCAGTCTGTATTCACCATAATATTCATGGCATGACATTAATTTATGACTCTGCTCTCAAGCCACCAGGTGTCCAAACTTATAACTTAATACAGTATTTTCTAAAATGTCTCCACTTTTCATAGAAGCTGGTTCTCCCTGATCAATCCTTTACCTACTCCTAATGCCTACTCTTAAAGAGCCTTAAAAAAAAAAAAAAAAGTTCCTGGCTTTATCTCATACAAGTCTGACCACTTCCTCAATCTGTCAATGAAAATTCATTACAATGATCTCCTTGGAGCCCACACTCAATTTAGACGAGACATTTGTTAATTGAACTCCCCTTTGATTTTGACCCAGAATAGACCTTACACACGGAATTGAATGCACAGTACATTATAGGATGACTTGTCATCATCATCTCTGTGCAGCCCCTCTTCCATGGAATTTCAACTCCACTAAGAGAAACACAAACCAAAAAACAAAAAACCTAGGTCATTCTACTGTCATCCCAGAGCACCCAAACATGACTGTTATTGTACTTATCAAATTATCATATAGTCCCTGAGACTAAAATTTAAGAGTTGGAAACTGCAAGAACAGTTTCTGATCTTTGTACAGAGAATACAAGGCTACACAATGACAATGACTGACATTAGTAGGTTTTCAATAACTTAATCAATCTATCCACATAATGAGTATGCATTATGTGTCAGACATTGTCTTATGTAATGGAGCTTTATCAGAGAGCAAAGAAACTTAATTCTGGTGCCTTCTCAGCTTCCCACTACAGGTTGAGCATCCCTAATCTGAAAATCTGAAAAGCTCCAAAATCCAAAAATTTCTGAGCACTGACATGGCCTCCAAAATTGTGGAAGAATACATTTCTGTTCTTCTAAGCCAACGTGTTTTTGATCGTTTGTTACAGCAGCCACAGGAACCAACGCACCCTCCTTTGGATTTCTGATCCATATCCCCTTCCTTTCTGGAATGCCCTTCTTCTTCCTCTTCATGTTTTAATAAATAGTCACTAAATAAATAACAATGAATGGCCAAATCCTATAGTTCCTTCAAGTGCCATTTCTTCTATAAAGCGTTCCCTGAATACTTTAGCTAGTGTAAATCTCTGCCATCTGTGTGGAGAGATAATAAATTTTGTACAATTTTGCAATCTGCGACTTATAAACCCACTAGTATATTTTTCTAATTATCCCACAGAAGCAATTCTGTGTTTAATTGTTTCTGGTGTCCCTCAGACTGTGCATAAAGGATCTGGAATGTTCTTTTCCCAGATGTGCACAGGGCCCCATAGTTTTCTGCCCTCAGATGTTTGCTCCACTGTCACTTTATCAGAGAGGCCTTGGCTGACCATAAATCTAAAAACAACACGCCTTCTCCATCCCTGTACTTGCTTACCCTACCTTATTTTTCTCCATAATACTTTTTGTACTACTTGGTTTATTTTTTTGTGTATGTTGTCTTTTACCCTCTGCAATGAGATGGTGAAATCCCAATAGGGTAGGGACAGTAAATAGCACATAGTAGGAATTCCATAAGTATTTATCGAATGAATGACTAAATGACTAAATTAAGGAAATGCTTAATATTCATCTTTTTATTAGCTTTCGGAGACTAAGCCTGAACACAGGTGATTAAAAATGGTAGCTCCTAACATGTGAAATACTATCTCTGAATTCAACCAAGAGCCAGAATTTCAACTCCAATAACCCCTTTATTAAGTTTTAGAAGTCGATTCCTCATAACAAAACTACTTAGAGGTTAAAAAAATACAGTCTTTCTTTTCTCTTCTTGTCATTCCATTATAAAGATGCATTGAAAGTTGAGATGAGAAGAATAAATTATGGAATGCAGCTCCCTAACTCTCTACCACGTGTGTGGTTACATACCAGGCACAATGTTAAGGAATCACAAATTGACAGTGGAATGAACTAAGTTAGAAAATGGTATAAGCCGAAGAAGCAAATCTATATTAAAATTATACTCTTTTATCTATTTCCACAAATGAGATTCAAATTAATTTTACTTTCAAATAATTAAAATGTTTGATTATGAAGTTATTGCACAAAAATAATTTGAACAATCCTCATTCCGGCAGATACATACAAGATAAGGTTCACAGAAGCTGAGTTCAGACAAAACAATTTTATGCAAAGGCTAACAAACATATGGGATAAGTTACCAAAAGAGAATTGCTGAAGCAAGAAACACCAATATGTTCCACTGAGAGCAAGGAGGGTATTTACATACAACCCAAATGAAGAATGTGGGAGAAGAATAAAATACAAGTTTAAGACAACTGGAATTCTCCCCAGCAATGTGTGCCTGAAGTAAACTCATTGTCTTTATGATAATTAAAAGACAATAAAGTATTCTATGTCTTTCTTAAGTATATTTATTGTTGACATTTGTCAGATTCCTTATAGTTAAGTCTGTGGACCACCCAAATCCTTTTATGCTAATATAATTTGTGTAAAATTAACACATTACTGGAAATCACATTCTTTGTTTATATGTCTTAGAAACAGTTGATTACCCTCTTTCTATAATGACTAATCTTTACCTTGTGGGGTAAAAAGAGAAATTGAGGCAATAAGGCAAACTTCCCCACTCTTTTGAGTGGAATTATGATCTTAAATGGAGCAATAGTTTGTTCTGTTAAAGGAATAGGTGAGAAAAGCTGACCAGTAATTATTTCATGCTGTCAGAATCAAAGAACAACGAAGTTTAACTCAGTCTCTCCAAAAACAAAAGCAAATAACACATAATCAAATTCTTTCTTACAGAAAGTGACTGTTCCATGAACTGAGACCAAAGAAAGCACTTACTGCATGAAATTTATAGTAACCTGAATAACAAAGCATTGTTTCAAACCTCCAACCTTTGGAATATGGCAACATCCTTATTATTTTACTTTGACAGAATATTTCAGTAATGGAATTTTAGTCCAAATGTGAGAGATCTCTCTGTGATTAGTTCAACTGGCTAGATCACAATGCAAATAAGTCTAATTCAGGTGCACTGGTCTCATCTTTCTTCTCCAGTATATAAAATATGTCACTAGTGATAGGTGGGACCAAACCAGAGATGGAGGATAAACTTTTTAAAAAATTTATTGTCATTATTTTTTTTTAAAAAAGCTCATCATCTATTAGTAATGGGTGGGTGAAGACTACTACATTCAAATATTATTTTCAATACCTCATTTCCTATTAATTTCTGAAGCTACTGTAACGGGGCTCTCATTTCTTCTTAAAACCACTACCAATTGTCTGCCAATTGTTGAGTTCAATGGACACTTTAAATGACTTACCTAACTTGACCTATCTGTTGCACAAAATACTATGAATGAACCATTTCCTGAAACTTCCCCTATTTTTCCCCCAACAGCTTTCCTTTCATCTCTCTGAATCTTCATTTCTCTGTATGCTTCCCTAGCTCTGCTTCTCTTACCATCCCCTTAAATATTGATGTTCCCCAAGATTCAGTCTAAACCTCTCTTTTCTCACTCTAGACTTAGCCTCTGAGCAACGACAAATATGAAAATAGCTTTGACAAGTACCCATATATTAATAACTCCCAAATTGGCTCCCAAAAGAATCCACACTTCTTCCGAGTTTATGTTCAAAATTCCTATGGGCTGTTAGAAAACTTGACCTATGTATCTTAAGGGTACCTCAAACACAACATCTAAGTCTGAACTTGTTCTCCCCATCCATCCTCTCAAAAATTGAAGAACATGACTTTAAAGCTACAGAGATATCCAGCTCTGTCACTGCTTAGTTATATATCCTCAATTAAAGTGTTTACATTCTTCGAGAATTGATTCTTGGCTAGTTTGAAGGGCTGTTATTATGAGAATTAAATTTGATTATATAATGGCCATCTATGAACATGTCTTTAAGTTTAGTTACCTTTTTCTGTAGTCTCTATCTAAGGACCTGAGAGTCATTCTGGAAACCTCCCCCTCTTCCTGCACCCATTAGTAATACTCTAAACCATCAACTATGTTTGTATCTCCAGCTCTTACCTCCTTCTGTATAACTACCGTATAACTCTAATTTTAGATTAAATTCTCATCGTTCTCTATTGCACTGTCCATTTATATCCATGCCATAACCGAAACTGTATACTACTCCTCTGACATAAAAAATACTGCGTCTCCCTGATTTCTAAAGGGAGATGTTTTACATTATTAGCATGGGAACAAGTCCCTTTTCTACTTGGCCACCATCTGCCTTTTCAATTTTATCAAGTACCGGTTTCCCCAGTACCTTATACTTCAGTCACAACTTGCTGATGTGATATTGCATGTGCCCTGTCAATGGTACAGAGCCTGTCCTTGCACCTTTTTCCTAGAGTCTGATACAATACCTGGTGTAAAGTATGCACAGAATACTTGTTGAATTAAAATTTTCTACAGTTTAACACTGATTTTTAAAGTATTTACAGCTATTGAACGAATGCTTTCTGGGACCTTGTGAATGTACTGTTAAAAGGTCAAAAAAGAATTTTTTTTTCCCCATTCAATACCGTTTATCCCAACAGTGAAAGAAAGCTCTACTGTAAATAATTAAAATAGCCACATCCGAACAACTTAGAAATATAACCCAATTCAATTTAGTAATATTTGTTTGGGATGGAAGAAATACAAAGAGATAGAGAGCTAGCCCTACCTTGAACGTATGCTGCAGACTGCTGTGACTCATATCAGCACAGAGATATTTGACAGTAGGTAGAGAGGGGACTGCCAAGAAGCAGTTTGAAAGACGAAGGAGGCTTCTGGGAAGACCATTGTAGGAAAAGAGGGGGTCAAGCTTTGTTTAGTAATAAAGTTTTAGCATTAAGGAAAATGAATAATTCTTAGTAGAACATGTAATATGTAACTAGGGTTCACCACCAGGCCAGAAACCTAGGAGGTGTACCAGGGACTTAAGAAGAAAGAGAGAGGCAAAAATTTGAAATAAAATTGAAAGAGATGTTTCATTAAAATCATTAAATTATTTTTAAATTATGAGGGGATTGGGTGGCAAAAAACATTGCTTTAAAAACTACTTTAACTGGATAAACTGAAAGGAATGTTGTGTGGGTCCACATGCGTCCTGTGCATCAGGAGTGGTACCGTTGAGGAGGATGGGGCCCGTGTCGATGATGGTGGCCATGCCCATTAGAAATGGAGGCTGGCAGGTACTACAGTAGTCAGCAGAGACAGCTGGGAGGCCTCAGTAAATGTGGGGTATAAGTCCGCCAAGCAATCGGGCTTAACAATAGTGGTGGTACATAAAGTACACAGCAATCCACAGCCAAAAGGGAACTGGTATCCAACAGAGACAGCAATGCCTGGCAGGAGCAGGAGCAGGAGGTAGAAACAAATATGCTCCCAGCAAAGGGTCAGAGAGCTTGGTTCACAGAAAGTATAGTAGGTTGAACAGAAAACTCCCAAATTTCATGTCCACCTGGAACCTCAAAATGCTTCCTTATTTGGAGATAGGGTTAGATAAGGACCTCAAAATGAAATCAGCCTAGATTTACGGTGGGTCCTATATCTAACAACTGGCATCTTTACGTGCGAAAAAAGAGGGAGATTTGGATGCAGGGACACAGATGCACAAAGGCAGACACGGGAATATGGAGGCAGAAATTGGAGTGATGCAGCCGGAGGCAAGGATGGCCAAAGACTGCCAGCCGCCACCGAAAGCTGAGAGAGGCAAAGTAGGATTCTTCCCTAGAGCCTTCAGAGGTGGTAAGGCCCTGCTGACACCTTGATTTCTGACTTCTAGTCTCCAGAACTGTAAAAATACAAATTTCTCTTATTTAAACCACCCAGTTTGTGGCATTTTGTTATGGCAGCCCTGGGACACTAATATACCAGGTGCTATTACTTAGGCACCTGAATATGCACATTGGAGACAAACACATAGGGCCCCCCAACCCCTGCAAAAACAAAATACTTGCAATGAGAGGAGAAAAGACTTTGCTGAATGGGTGGGACCTGCAGAAGCAAGTAAGGACAAGAGCTAGTAAAACAGGGGTGTTATGCTATCAGGAAAAATATAGTCTACTTTGTTTTGTTTGCAGTTTTCTTCTACTACTTGTTTCTGTTATTTCAAAATGAAGATATTGTTGACTTTCTCAGAAATTCACTGATACAAAACAATGAGAAATGTAAGTTCAAATATCAAAGAAGTGATTAGTAATGACCGTTATTAATATTAGGCTCTTCTGTTAATATTCAATTCAATGTGACAACACAATACATATTAATATAAAACCCTTCTTTGAAGGTAATAATTTAACTATTCCTTATTTCTATTAAAATTAAGCTCATTGGAAGGTAAAAGGATTTGAGTCATTACAATTAGCCTTTAGTTAATGTTTAATGTGAATCAATTAATTGGATTACAAATATACAAAAGGCTCAACAACATATAGCTCACATTGTCATTTTAATGAAATAGAACATTTTCAATAATATGTTCTTAAATTACTAATTTGAATTTTCTAGGAAAAGAATCCATTCTCATGGAACAAATTGATCCTATCTCACTCAATATAAATGACAGAACAATAGCACACTTTTGAGGAAAGACTACAGATGGTGATAACAAGACATATCACAATTCTATGTGATCTGGGCCAAATTACCAAACACTCTACATCCCAGATTTCTCATCAATAAGTTAAAAGGTCAATGAGGTTCTTTTGACTCAGACAAGCTATGACTCCATGAACTAACTGTATGTAAATATAATTCTACTCACTATACAACAAAAATGAAGCAATTGAGATATATTATGAATACATTTCCAAATAGTTTTACTTTTTAAAATGGTTATCATCTGAAAACATAATCCCAAGTCTTCTATCCAGAAAATGTTTTTACTGCTTATATTTTACAGAAATGTATTAATGTATTATATCTTATATAAAAAATGGCTGCTGTCATCAAAGAGTTAATGCTCTAATGGAAAAAAGACAAGAAATTAACAGCATGCAGTAAGTCTAAATGAGTAGTAAAAATGAAAATAATTATAATACGAAATGGGTAGTCATTACTACTTAACGGGTTAAGACAATATTATACAGGATGTAGTATTTACCCAAATTAATTAAAAATTTAAATCTACACAAAAACTTGTACATGAATGTTTACAGCAGTTTTATTCATAATTGCCAAAACTTGGGAGCAACCGAAATGTCCTTTAGTATTGTGATCCCCAACCCCTGGGCCGCAGATCAGTCCCAGTCCATGGCCAGTTAGGGACCAGACTGCAGAGTTCTACCGCGCCCCCTCCCCCTGCCCCGTCCCTGGAAAAATTGTCTTCTGCCAAACTTAGGAAACTGGGGGGCGATGGGGGGGCCCACACAGGTGAGCAGCAAGTGAGCAAGCTAGGCTTCATCTTTATTTATAGCAGCTGCAGCCGCTCTCCATCGCTCACATCATCACCTGAGCCTCGCCCACCCCCAAACCCCCATCCCCCATCTGTGGAAAAATCGTCTTCCGCGAAACCAATTCCTGGTGCCAAAAGGTTGGGGACCACTGCTTTAGTAGGTGAGTGGATAAATACACTGTAGTACATCAAAGGAATATTACTCAGTGCTAAAAAGAAAAAAAGTGAGCTATCAAGCCATGAAAAAACATGGAGGAAACTTAAATATGTATTACTAAGTGAAAGAAACCAATCTGTAAAAGGTATATACTATATGACTCCAACTATATAACATTAAGGAAAAGGCAAAACTACAGAAGCAGTAAAAAAAAAAAATAAGTGGTTGCCAGGAGTTAGCAGGGAAGGAGGGTTAAATAGACAGAGCGCATAGGATTTTTCAGGACAGTGAAACTATTCTGTAGGCTACTACAATGGTAGACACGTGTCATTACATATTTGTCAAAACCCATAGAAAGTACAAGCCAAGAGTGAACGCTAATGTAAACTATGGACTTTGGGTGATAATGATGCATCGATGTAGGTTCGTTCATTGTAACTAATACACCACTCTGGTGGGGATATTGATAATGGTGGAGGCTGTGCTTGTGTAGAACGGCTTATATGAGAACTCTCTGTACCTTCTACTCAATTTTGCTGTGAACCTAAAACTTCTCTAAAAAAGGAAATCTATTAAATAATAAAAAGCAAAGCTTGGTGGAAGAACTTAGGAAAAAATGTATTCCAGGAAAACCAAAGCTATAAACAAAAGCATGGAGTTAGAAAAGCACACTGACTATTAAGGGTTCAGGTAATGGTCAGATTGATAAAAACACACAGTTCCTCTGAATCAATAATAGAATTTACCTTCAAAGAACAGTATGACATATCATTTCTCTAAGTGAGTATATATAAAGGTATGTGTGTATATTTATGCAAACACATATATAAACACAAAATGGGATTGTACTATACAATGTAACTTGCCTTTTAAAAATGTGACTATCTACTAATTAAGTATGTAATCATTAAATAATCCTGTGTTATCATTGAAATTGGTTTATATTCCATTATATTGGTTTATATTCCATTAAATATATTCATGAATGTATTCAACAAATATTACTGAGTATTAATGTGTACAGGAATGGTTTAGATGTACCATAAATTATTCCACATTCTCATTCTCTACTTTGGCCAACTATGTTAATTTTATTTGTTTACTAACATAGAACTGAGATGAACACTTATGTATATAAATCTTCCACTTTTTAAAAAAATTTTTCTAAGAGCAATTTCTTAGAAGTAGCATGCTGGGCCAAAGAGTACTTTCATTTATAAGGGGATACATACGCACATACATGCGTGTGTGCACATATGTGTATATTGCATTCTAGAAATATCACACGGAATGTTTAAGAATGCTATGTCACTACCTCTTACCAACACGATGTGTTATCAGCTTAAAAATAACTGTCCAAATTTCTTGCAAACTGCTTATCTTCATTCTATTTCGCTGTCTTGTTTTCTCAGCCTGCTTTTTTTGGTATGACTTTCTAATTCCATTCTCTAACCCCCCTCATTTGAGGCCTTGCGTCTTGAGTACATCAAATATTCTAAGAAGTTTTGTTTTTCCTAGAATTTGAAGTACATAGTTTTCAACGTTGTGCCTCTTAGTCTTCAGGTAATATTATCTTTCCCTGAACTACAATATTTTAAAAATAGACTCTGTATTGATTTTTTTCTCCTTTACTCATCTTTTAAATAAGGCGATAGCTATCAAGACTCAAACATCTCCCTTTTGAAACCTACTGTTGCAGTAGTCCCCAACAGGGGACATTTGGCAACATCGAAGACATTTCTGACTGTCACGACTAGGGAGGGGAGGTGTGCTACCGGCATCTAGTGAATAGAGGCCAAGAATGTGGTTAACTAGCCTAAACTGCACAGCATAGCCCCACAAAACAAAGAATTACATAGTCCAAAATATCACGGTGGTTTAGAAACCTTGTTTTAAAAGGAGAGGTTGATATTTAGTATCTCAGAGTTAGAAACTTTGTTTTAAAAGGAAAGTTGATATTCTCTGCTTCAGAGTTAATTCACAACATTTTACAGGCATTAACATAATGCAGTTCTACTGAGGAAGATATTACTCCTAATCCCACTGATTGGTTCTTAAACCTTCTTAAGCAAAGTATATGGAAAATTCTATTTCCCTATTTCCCAACCTTTAATTCCAGAATTCTTTCAGGCTGTACTGTAGAGAATATAGGTTGAAAGATCACATAGTCACAACCAGTTAACCCCTTATGCCCTGATGAATTATTTTCTAGAAGTTATTGCTTCTAAATGGACAAAGAAATACGGCTACCTCAAAAATCGGCAGCAACTTTGTGGAGTGAGAGCTGACCCATTTAACGATTGTTTCAGAACCTGGGTCTCTGAGTCAGGAGAGAAGTTGGTGGGGTGCAAGCAAAAGTATCTTCCTACCTCCTTTCAGCACAGAGGTGGTGGTTTCTGATTAATTAAGCGAATTCTGATTTTCCTCATTTTAGCTTCACCTGCCTTACGGAGCATAATTCTAGATTCTGGCTTTAGGTTACCTCTTAGTTTTTTTTTTTTCCTAGTATTATTGCAAGTTTTTATCTTGGCATGTGGCTTGATAGATATTTTGGTGGGATGTGGCAAGAGGCTTCACTCAAGACTGCAACAAATCTACAGTTGGAAATCAAAGCCTAAACTATGGTTTTCAGTTATCAGCAACAGTGGACATACTAAACTAGTATACTAGTCCTCCTTTACTGTACTTCACTTACTTTATTAATTCTATTATACTTTAGCCTTTCTCTAAAAGAGATCGTAAGATAGGTAGATAAAAATAAAAGTATGCTAATAAAAATTAGCATTAATTTTAATAAAGAAGTCTGCAGAAGAATATCTACCATTCTGTAAACTTTAAAAATATAAATGACATCAGAGGAAGAAGTTCATCCATTTATTCACTCGTTCATTGAAAATTATATTTATTAAACATTGGTTTAAATATGAAATTGTATTAAACACTAATGGATCAAAAGAAATTATATAACATATTGCTTGTCTCTGGGACCTTATAATTTTTGTGAGGAGAAAAGTAACACCTAATTTCAGCAAGTAGGGAACAATGTTAACGTAAAATACAGGCAGGCTTTCAAGCAGGTTTCCATGATGGCTTAGAATTTCTAAGAAAGGGTTTGAAGGGGTTACAGATCAAAAGGGGGCCCTGGGTGAATCTAGCTGATGTAAGAAAATATCACATACTGACGTTAACTACATTAGCAACAAATGAGACATAGGAAAGCTTAAGGTGCATGCAAACTTGTATAAGAAGAGGCCTGGCAAGCAGGCAAAATACTGCAGTTGTTTCCTGAAAATGAATAGGGGTGGGTGAGCTCCAAAGGCAAACATAAAGGACTGTGCTTCGAACTGCAATCCCCAATTTCCGACCCACATCCCTCCCTCTCCCTCAACTTACGAGTACACGAAAAGCAGCTTGCACTACATTTGTCTTCTGAGGTCATCCATAATCTCACTTGTTCTACCTGATACTAATCTCTCTAACAGAGGTAAAAAGTGAAAGAAAAAAAAAAGGTTTAAAGATTATGTCTCTTAATTTCTGGCTTATGACAAAGGATAGCATATCTAAAGAGCATGAAGGAATTAAAATTGAAAAATGAAACCTGAAGATATAAAGGTGCTAATGCCATGAAGAAAAAATACCTGGTGAAAACACTAGAAAGTGGATGAATGAGACAAGGGGATGAAGGAGAAGAAACAGGCTCTCTGAGTCTCCGCGACACCATGAAAGATCCAGTGCTTCCCAGAGTGCGGGCTTCGGTCACTTACGCAAGGATTACCAGTGGGACTTGTCAAACAGCTGATTCTAGGGCCCTACTTTAAATTAACGAAATCTGAATTCCTGGGGATGGGACTCAAATGTCTGCATTTTAAAAAGTCCTCCAAATATTTATGTATATTAACTTTTGGGAACCAATGGAATAGAGAATGAATCTAGTCCTGATTAAAAAGCAATTTTCCAAATCTCATCTGAAGAGTTTTTCAAATTGTGGGATGTGGCCCATTAGTTGGTCATTATATCAATTTAGTATGTTTAGTAAGTTTCTTCATTTTGTAAGGACACAGAACAGCATAGAATAGTATTTTTAAAAATCACATCTTGGCATAAGGAAAGTATTGTTTCATAAAATTTTTGTTTCAGTCATAAATATGTGTGCAATGCATGTGTGCCCATTGCTACTCATGTGTACCAATTAGTGACATATAATGGAAGGTCATGGTCAAAAAAACGTGAAAGCCACTGCTTTACAGAGCATTAAGGAGCATTCATAGGCAGTAGCAGGTTTGTGGAATTTAGTTCTTGACCCCAGAAGGAAGAGGCGGGCATTTGTGATTGCTGAATCCCTACTATATGTTATAAAGGCCAGACATGATCAATCAGAAAATGTTCTATTTTCCTATAGCAAATATCAGATGTGTGACCTGATAGCTTATCAAATCTACTAGCTGGTATCTATTATTTTTGATTCACTTGGCCATGAAGAATATAGTCACAAAAAGATGGAACATATCTATGATGACTCTGAAGCCCAAGATATGAAGGTGAAGGGCTTAGGAGATACAGTTTTATTTCTTCTTTTAGCTGAAGTTAGGACATTTAAATAGAAAGAAGGATATGAGAAGTAAAGAACTAGCTACATAGATAACATAGGACCAAAATTATTTAGTTTTCTGAACCAAGGATGTGAAGCCAAAATGGACTTTTTGGGGGAAAAAGAATTTATCTCATCATTACTAGGAAGAAAAATTTGGTAGAATTTTTATTAGAAATGCCAAAGAGGAGTTGTTAAACATAAGAAGATAAATACAATGTGATATGTTTCATCAATGAGGCTCATTTGGTCAAGAGATACTCACACAGTCTCTGTTCTTACTTAGATAAGAAAGAAATGGGCTTCACCCCCAAGGAAGTTCTACTTCAGAAAAGAAACAGCTAAAATGATGTTAATGGAACATGACTGGTATCAAAAAAGATGTGTATAAATTGCAGTGGGAGTTTAGAAGTAGGACAAATATTAGGAAAAGCTTTATGCGGGAGATAGGTTTTGAAGGAAGCTGTATAAGAAGAATCAGACCAAAAACATGTCTAGAAAGTGATAATGGAATGGCATAAATTATTTTATAAACTCAATCCAATGAAATGGTCAGGGACTACCAATATCTTCCAATATATTCATATACTTCTTTATATATTTCATATTTGTAAATTTGTTATAAATGTGTATAGAAATATATGAATCAAAATTAGGAAGTATAGTGAACTTTTGTGACTTATAGCTTCTTTTGTGACTAAAGGAAAAACAGACAAAGTAATATTTCTGGGGAGGATACTACCTCCAGCCTTGTGTGAATGCCTTCTCAATACTTACTGTAAAGCCAGACCAGGAAGCAAGGTACAGTAGTGAAGGAAGAACACAAATATTAATACAAGGTCTCACCTTGTTAGTGACTATGTCTTATTTATCTTTGTATTTCCTGTACCCATCCATTAATTTCCTTTTCCTTTCATGAATAGTGCCCAGTAAACATTTAAATATTTGCTGAGTGAATGACCGAAAGAATGAAAAAATGAATGAATGAAAGTTTCTAAAAGCATAGCACTTGATAGGGTCTAGACTAACCGCACTGAGGAGCAAAGGACATGATCAGGAAACAGCACGAAGCTGAAGCTGGACATTTAAATAGAAAGGGGGATATGGGATGTAGAGAGCATGAAGTTCAATTTGGCTGGAATAATGAGAGCATTTGTGGAAGAACATGATGTTAACCCAGACTGGATTGCTGAGAAGTTAACATTCAAACATTTGGTTGGCTCTAGTTGGATGTTTTGAATCCTGGCTTTACCACTTAGCCTTTGAATACTTAGTCATGGTAAACCACTGAGGATTCTTGAGAAAGAAGAGACATGATCTAAAAAAAAAAAAAAAAAACTTTAGGGAAATTAATTTGGTGGTTGGTAATAGGCTGGATTTAAAGAGAGTGAAGGATTTGGAAATCATTGGGGTAGTTGAAATCATGGGGGTAGTTGAGGTCCCTGGAGAGTACAAAGATGGTGCTTTGGAAATTTGGTCTCACCAGAAGACTTTCTGAAAGAGTAGACAACACTTGGTGTCTCCACTTTCTTCACCTATTTAACTCTTGTAATTTGGCCTGAAATGGTCTCTCCAATATCAACAGTGACCTAATTTCCAAATGCAACGTTCATTCTTTTTCCTCAATCTTCATCTTTTTTTCTTTTGAAACAGAGTCTCACTCTGTTGCCGGGGCTAGAGTGCCATGGCATCAGCCTAGCTCACAGCAACCTCAAATTTCTGGGCTCATGCGATCATCCTGCCTCAGCCTCCCTCGTAGCTGGGACTACAGCCCTGCACCACCATACTCGGCTAATTTTTTCTATTTTTAGTAGAGACGGGGTCTCGCTCTTGCTCAGGCTGGTCTCGACCTCCTGACCTCAACCAAACCACCAGCCTCAGCATCCCAGAGAGGTAGTATAAGACAGGAATTGATAGTAGGAAAATGTATTTTATTTTATATGGGACAAATTGTTTAAAATTAGAAGAAAATGTGCTCTCTTTGATTCTGATTAATGCCATTTGCTTCTGTTCTCGGTTTCCCCGAAATGACGCTGACCACAACTGGCGCCGGCGCGAAAAATCAAAAATCCCGCCGAGGCTTGGAGCCAACCAATCAGGAGTCAAAACAAACAGCCACTTTCAAAGGAACCAATGGACTATGGGAGGGGGGATGGTGTGCCCAGCATGTCGTGTAAAACCTGCGTAAAGAAAGATATAAAAGCTTCCCTTTTACCCCAAGACGGGGTCCTGTCCCGGTTCATAGGAGAGGCCACCGCGTTGGTGCTCTGGGACTTGGACCCTAGCTCGAGCTAGCCAATAAACTCCTTTGCCATTTGCAACCTCGGTGACTCTGCCTCTCTGTTCCTGGGGCTGAGGGGAACCAGATCTAACACTAGGATTACAGGCATGAGCTACCACACCCATCCTCAATCTTCGTCTTTAATGAAAGCATTTTATACAACCACCTTCTCTTTCCTTCTTCAAACTCCTTGTCTTGGTTCACCCTTCTCCCTGATCAACTTTTTCCTGTCTCTTTGTCTTTTCTTTCTACTCTCTTCTCCTACATGTTGGCATTTTTCAAAGTCTTAAGGCTTTTTTTTTTCTTTCATCCTTTCCCACTATGTGAATTAAATCTCTATCTGCATCATCTGAAACTCCAGTGACTTTAACACATCCCCTACGGGCTGCAACTGCTCTTCTAAACTTCACTTTTACAGTTTTAGCTACTGTTCTAATTGTTCTGAGAACACAATTGGTGTAAATAATCATTTACCCCACACTGAAATCATTTATTTTCTCTAAATGCCACCACAGTTCTCAGTCACAGTCTCAACTGTCCTTTCTCTTCTCTCACCTTCCTGAGTCATTCAGCAATTCCTATTGATTCTTTGTTCACATTGGCTCACATCCAATCCCATAGCCTATTTGTATTTGTTATACAAATAGGCTCTTATTGTTTAATATTTCATACCTAGGCCCTGATGGCCAAACCCAGGCAGTGGCAAGGGGGATACCCAAGATTATACATTGGAATTCAGGAATAAAATATTACAACTTCCATATTTATAGCTCTATCCCTATTTATATCTATCTATCCCTCCATACTCTTCATGTTGCCACCAGCGTGATCTTATTAAAAGATAAATCTACTATTGTCATACCCCTTGTACATCCATCAATTATAGGTTTTACAATGATGTGCAGAATCTTTAGCTAACATGAAAGGTTGTTCATAATCTGTCCACTTTTCCCACTTATAGCCTAGCCACTCATCACATGCCCTTCCCTAAAAGCATATGTATTTGTTTACAACTCTGTTCTCTCCCTCCCTGGGGTCTCTCTTTGTCTGCCTGGCATTCTCTTTAGGGGACCTAGGGGTGAGGACATGACCCAGGCCTGGCCATTCAGAGAACCACCACCTCCTAGCCAGAGTGATTGGTCCAAAAGACAACTGATTGAAACTGAATTAAGGAGAAGACTGCAGGTGACTTTTGTTACAACTTTCAGGAAAGAAGCACCTTCCCATTGCGGTTGTTTGGCTGGTAGAAAAATAGATGGGTGATGTTGGTGATTATCTTTGCCACCACTAGGGAAGAATCTGCCTGAGAAATATAAAAGAAAATGGAAAAGAAATAAAGGAAGATTCCTGGCAAAACCTACCCAGGGCTTTGAGTTACATGAGCCAAAGGAAGTCTTCATTTTGTTTAAGCCAGTTGGGGTTTATCTTCTTATTGTTGCAGCTGAAAGCATCCTTCTACTACTACTAAGACCACCCTAGAAAGCCTTTGCTCACCTTCTAGTCTGCTTTACTCAACCTTCTGTGTTGTACATTGTTGTTTCTCCACTCCCAGTCTCCTGCATCTGGTCATAGGGTTAGATAAAAACTGGCCTACCAAAAGCCTATCAACTATATGAGGAGAAATTGTACATCTTTGGCAAAGTCCAAAGTTAATTTTCTATAATAAAGTTTTCTGTTGAGATATAATGAGTACGGAAAAAAAAAAAAGATCAACAGAAAGTGAAGAAGTCTCAAGTATTTCTTGATAACCCAAGTTTAGAAAAGAAAATTAATTCAGGCCAATAGCTCTCCTGCTTTTAACATTCTCCTTCCTATAGCTTGAGTTACAGGCTGCATTTAGTCAACTTCATGGAAAGCAAGGACATGCCACCAGGATAAAACACTAGAGCCCTGGGTAAAAACAAATAGGATTAAAAAGATGAGACTCCTTTTTCTTTTCTCCAGCTGAAAAGTTCTTACTCTTCTTAACCATGGAGTTACACAGAAACTAGACACAGAAAGTTCTAAGTTGCCTTGGGAGAATATTAAATTTAACTATATTATACCTAAATCCAATGAGAAATTTGTGAATAAGCATTCTTAAAACAAAATCAAAAGAAATTCCAATTTAACATTTTATTACCAAGAAAGAGACCAGAATTGGTATTGATAGGTGGTTACTAAATTTCCCTCCTTTTGTCATTAGCTAAAATCCAGGTTCCCATTTTTTTTTTACTGGCCTTAGGTCCACCTAAGCTCACTCATACAGACCTTTCCAATCCTGGCCTAACCATAATATAGTGTAAACAGAACTGACCCAGATTTACTGATATTAAATAGAACATCCAGTCAGGTATCAGTAGTTGGAAGTCCATTCATTTTCTTAGAATAAATGGAAATTTTTTTTTTTTTAATGGTAGCATCTCATTTTTCTCAAAAGGCAGATATCTATTTTGGCCTTATTTAGTGGCATTAAAAATGGAAATTAAAATCTCTTAGGGAGATAACATAAAGAAGTAGCTCTACTTAGCATGCAATTAATTTCCATTAATACTAGAGAACAAACATGTAAAAAGCTTTATGGAAGGAAGGGAGGGGGAAAGGGAAGTTTGAAATTCTCTTCGGCAAGGCAGCCAAGGGTCAGTTTTGAACACGAACAAGAAATCTTTTGTAACCAAAAAGACTAATAGGTAACATGAAGTGATGTTAAGCAGGGCACTAAAAGGTATCTTTAAAAACCCTTTTTTTAGACAAGGACTCTTAAGTAAACCAAGTTTAAGGTGAAAGCCCCACTGAACATCCTGTCTCCTGTTACTGTTTATACCCTTTTTTTAAAAGCCATCACCAAAGTAGGGTACTTTAGATTGATAATTTAGATCTTCCCAAAACATGGAAAAAAAAGTAAAAGTTAATTGGTTTTTAATTCACCTAGTACAAGTTTTAAAAAGGTAATTTGTCATTTCTGATCTGACATTGCTTATGGGCATGGCAACTACAGAAGAATTATGGGAGGGGATATAGAAAATGATAGGTAGAGGAAATTGGTTTTGAGTCTTCTTAGATTTTACATCAACATTCTTTGTTGTTGTTGTTTTCAGACTTTATTGCCCTATTCATATTTATGCTTGTCAGCAAATTTCCCTTGGCTACATTCGAAAGGCAGCTGTTCATCCACACTCCCCAGTGAATAAATATATCAAAGCCAATTCTTGGCCCAGGGACATGATCTGATTTCTAGAAGAGTTGCCAGCTTCCTTCCTTTAAGACACTCACAGTATGTCACTTGGATCCAGGCAGCTTACATATTTATTTATTTTTAATTAACTATTACTATATTCCAACAACAATACTACAAAAGTAGGAAAATCACTGTTGTGGTTTCAAGGCTCAAGGTAACAAGTAATGCAATTACTTAACATCTCTATAAAGTGTCTGTAACATCTCAGAATGGTGCAGATTCTTCCCTAAAAGCTTTTCACAGGTACAGTAAAGGTGGTACCCTTGCGAGCAAAAGAGGTCTGGTTGATCAAGAATTTGACAAAGCAGCTAACAATTTAGCTCATGTGGTATATGAGGAGCTATTTTGATAAGGGAACACCATAGGCAAAATCACATTAGCTATAAAACTTTTCTATCACCCTGGATGAGGATTCAGCTCTGGAAGTAATGCTTAAAGTTACATAATGAGACTGCTGACAGGGGACAGGGAGCATCCAGACTGCACAACAAAACTTTTGTTTCACTGTTAACTGACCCACATGAACAGAAATTATAATAAACATGGCCTGTGAATACTAGAGGAAACAAAATTAGGGACATGCTTAGAAAGACAGTGGAAATAGTATTGTTAAAAATGACAAGGGTTAAAATGACTTCAAAGGACAAAGTCATTGAATAATTTAACTTCCCTTCAAGGAAGTGGTGGACCTTTTAACTGAAAATAAATGTTGCAAATTAAGACAAAAATCATGAGATACAAATAGGTCACAGTGAAGTTTAGTTGGAGAAGACATTCTAGAGAGAAAAGTGGCAAGATTTGGTAATAATTTTGTCCTATAGCAGGAAAGGAGTCAAGAAAAACATACAGATTCTAAAATGCCCTTCTCTGAATCAAAATAATTTATCTTAACATGCATTACGATTTATTTATTATTTTTTTTTTTTTTTGAGACAGAGTCTGGCTCTGTTGCCCTGGCTAGAGTGCCATGGCGTCAGCCTAGCCCACAGCAACCTCAAACTCCTGGGCTCAAGCAATCCTCCTGCCTCAGCCTCCCGAGTAGCTGGGACTACAGGCATGAGCCACCATGCCCGGCTAATTTTTTCTCTATATATATTTTTTTAGTTGTCCAGATAATTTCTTTCTATTTTTAGTAGAGACGGGGTCTCACTCTTGCTCAGGCTGGTCTCGAACTCCTGACCTTGAGCGTTCCACCCGCCTCGACCTCCCAGAGTGCTAAGATTACAGGCGTGAGCCACCGCACCCGGTCTACAACTTATTTCTATTACTGGCTTAAGGGTCTGCCTTTTTTGTTGGAGTGTATACCTCCTGAGGCCATGAAGCTTGACACACAGCATGGGCACCATAAATATTTGTTAAATGGATGAGGATATGAATGCATTGGGATGCAAGTAGAAAATCATAGCATTACTGTCATCATTTATGGCTTTCCTTCACTTAACAAGCCTTGGTGACATCTATAATGCCCCAGCGTACCCAGTTTGAGAGAGCTCCCACTTGAAAATTTTGAAATTATTATGCCATGGAAAATGAAAAGCTTTTCTGATCTAAATAATTATGCTATTATTATTTAAATGAAACAGTAACATTTATATTTTAACCAATAGAACAGGCCAATATGTTACACTGGAAACTACTGAATTAGGTGTATATTTCATTAGCAGCATTTGCTTTTGAAAAATTTCTATAAAACTATTCTAAATAATGATGACACCCATTTTCCAAGTAGATGTGCAATTATATGACAAATCAGTAGTACTTATGATTTCACAATTATCATGATGGATTCAACTACCCATGTCTTTTATCAGGGGGTTGAGAGGCCTTTTATTAAAGTGCAACCCTAAACTTTCCTGGAATCCAAGTCCTTTAAACTGTAATGTTCTCAAAACCAGATTGCATGTGCTAAGGTTGTGTTTGTGAGAGATTTCAGATTTGAAGTGGCAAATGCTTATAAATGGACGGGTAGGTCTTCTATGTACCCAAAAGATACTATGAATTATGAAGATTTATAAAATCTTCAATCTCTTAGGAGTTTATTTTTTACCCTCTTCCCTTCCTTACCCTTATACTCTAAATCTCTCAAAGATGGAACAGAAGCTGACTCTGAGATATCAAAAGGTTTAAATAACAGGATGGAACTCCACAGCACTTCACATATTTCATCTATATTTTGTCTCTGTAAAATTTAAAATGTTCAGTTTGTATATATTGTTTGAATATGTCAGCTTATCATATGTTGAAATATTCCTTGCTTATTGTATTATATCAATGAGTTCTGAGATACAGCTGCAATAGCTAATACCCATATAATAACTATTCCCCTTAAGTGAGTCATGTGCCATTTTCTACGTAAGACATACTTGCCAATATAGGAAATATAAAATTAGTTATTTTATCATATGTTCTGACTGCCGTGATCAATCTGGAAGGGTCTATACGAAATATAAATACAACCTACATCATATTTAAACATATGCTAAACATAGACACATGCTAAACCACAATTTAAAAGAACTACCAGATCATTGCTTTGTAGTCTGGAGTGCTTCAGTGACAACGCTGACTGAATGTGATTTTCAGGTAGTGTGCTAAGTACATAACTGTACTTATAACAGTCCTCAGAACAGTCTTGTAGTACATACAATTCAGTCTGCTTTCTTAGCCTTTGGCTATCTTGCTTCCCTAGCACATTTGCCTTATACATATACCCTGAGACATATAGAAACATTTTATCTAAACTATACATTTTATCCTAAAAAAAGTTCCACTCGAAAGCTTTAGCTGAGTTACTTAATTGCTCAAAAAGACAAAATCCATATTCCTATCCACTCTCTTACTCGTGTCTTTCTACAGACCCTTCAACACAGGTACCAGAGGACTCCCATAAAAACTAAGACAGTGCTGAACACTAAGCAAGGGTCCATGAAGACTTAATTGCTGAATGAAAATTCATTTGCCTGAACTTGAGTGTGGTCACTCAATGAAACAGAAATATGGAGTTAAATATTGGAACTAGTTAAGTTTTATAAAAAGAATAATTTTAAATAAATGTGCCCCTCACTAGAAAAAGCAATAACATCAGTCTTTCCTCCTTTTCCACTTCATTTTCAACAATGCAATGGCATGTTCAAACATGTTCCATGTTTAAAACTGCTACTACAAGAAGATTTAGTGGGCCATTGTTGTCATTGCTGGACCACATCTAAATCTTAGAGCCATCAATAATATACTTTGAGTATACTTTGAAGATACAGGAGGCCCAGGGAAACCACACAGGAAGCAAGAAGTTATTTTGCCTAATGGTTTGAGATCATTTATCTTTATAATTGGAGATATGGTTCCGTTTGTGATAAAGCTTAAACTGAAGTCTACCTCTTAGGAATAACAACAAAAATAGTGGAAATTGTTTTCAAGATTAATATTTATATAATTGAGAGCCCCAACTGTTTGCTAGAACTTCAAACACACATGTTACATAGGTACAATATAAATAAATGTCAATACAGGCCAGCACTATCCTTTAAAAAGATACTGTGAAATTATAATTATCTTTTCATTAAAGCAGGTTTTTGCTAGGCAGTTGGACTTCAAATAAGTATATGTATTAAGCAATATAAGTAATTTTTCCTAGAATGCTTTATACTTTATAATTCAAATTTTTCATTAACGTTGCCTCTCAACTTCAATTAATGAGATTTAACAAATGATCAGAATAACCAACAAAATATGAATGCAAAATAGTGTTGGAGAGGGTGGATAAAATTGCTTAATGGACTGAAAAACATCAATTGCTTAATTATACAGAATACATTGAGCTGAAACAATATCACTCAGTTTCTATTAAATCTTCCATCAGCAGAGATAGAAGCTTTCCGGCTGCTTAGAGAAACTTTTTCCAGATTAGAGAGGACTACACAATTTTCGGATAGAGCAATGCGATCTAAGCTGAATGCGTGAGAAACACAGCAGTAACAACATTCCAAATGACCCCAGTTTTGGAGGACAGCACTTGTTGAAACATTTGATAACTAATGTTACATCATTTTGGGGTACTAAAATATTTGGGAAAGTTAGTTTAACTAGTTTATGCCATGAAAAGTAGCTGATTTACATGTTCTACAGTGGTAAATTTGCTTGCTTCTGTTTAGAAAGGAAAATATTAAGCATACTTTAATTTTAAAGCCTAAAATTAAATTTATACCTAAGTAATAAATAGTACTGCAGGCTCCAATGGTCGTGTACTCTTCTTTAATTAATGGCCAACTGTTAACATTTGAAAAAATCAACTATCTTTGAAGAATTATTACTCATTGTGACCTTAGTCTTTGCAAGAGTCAAGTTGGATTATCAAAGTCAATCTCTACCTTGTCCACTCAACAATATAAAGCCATGTGTTCAGCCTTTTATTTGACACTGTGCAGTAAAACAGTGGATTTGCAACATTGCAAATCAAGAAAAATGGAAAATTAAATGGTAGGCTATGTAACTATGGTCCTTAACTTAGAATATACCTATTATTCTTCCATACAGAATATTTAGATGATAGAATAATATGTTTTTTTTAAAAAACTGAAGAAGGAAAAATAACACATTAGACATGCCTCTTGAGCTAAATATAATCTCATACAGGTCTCAGGGACCACATTAAGGTTTGTACCACCACTGTTCCATAGAACTTTCTACAATGGTAGAAATGTTCCAGATCTGAGCTTCTGAGCTGTTCAATATGGAAGCCACTAGCTACTGAGTACTTGAAATGTGACTAGTGCAACTGAGGCACTGAAATTTTAATTTTATTTAATAAATAGTTACATGTGGCTAGTTGCTTCTATATTGGAAATGTAGTTCTATACTTTTTACTATCTTTGACAATGACACTCTTGAGTGTCTGAAATATAAGAGAATTTTTTTACAATGTTACATTTTGTTGTAGCAATAAACAACGCCAATGCTTGAATAACTAAAAATTATTTTTTATCATGCTCCTTGCAATCTTCACTATAGGCCCCCAGCTGAGAGGGCAGCCTCTCTAGGATCTTGTCAGCCTCATGACAGGTGAAGAAGAGAGAAACTGCAGGCTGCAACTGGATTGCAACTGGATTTAAGTTCCTGTTTAAAGGTAATTCACATTCCTTCCACACACATTTCACCGGTCAAAACTAGCATGACCTCTCTTGATTTCGATAGGATGAAGGCTAATGTCACATGGCCAAGCTGATGTCAAGGGGGCCACGCAACACAATCTTACTCCAGAAAGCGGTAGCAAACGTTTTCATAATAATATAATCTACCATAAGAATAAAATGTTGATTTCAAGATTTCAGTCAATGAATACATCCTAGTATAGGACACTTTGCTTTATTTATACTGTTCACCAGAATGGATGTAAAATGCTCCTAAATCTGATCATCAGTTCTTTCTCAGAAAGCTTCCAATAATAAAAATAATAATAGCCACAAGTACAGCAATCACCATGAAAACAGCAGTAACAGAAATAAGAAGAGCAGTGATAACAGAAGTTAAGAAGAGCACCAGCACTTACTGAGCTCCTCCCCGGTGCCAGGTGTTTTAGATACGTGACTGCACTAAATTCTCACACCAGCTCCATGAGGTTCTCATCATTTCCCTCAGCCCCCTTGCAAGGGAAAAAGCTGAGGTTCAGGACTGCAGCTAGAAAGCTAAGAAACTGCAGAGCTCAGTTACAATCACTGACAGTTCAGATAGGATTGACCTCAAATCTTGTTCTTGTTCCACAATACAGCACTGTTACTCCTATGCCTGGCATCCGGGATGCTCTTTATTAACTGTAATGCTAGCATTAATGTTAGGCAGCTCCAATGTCAAATTTACCTAGTAACCTTCTACCCTAAACTCCCCACCCTCTACTTCTGTACACTTCCAACATTCTTAGCAGCCCCCAATGTAACCATCACCCATAACTGCCCCTGGCAGGAAGATACTAAGTCAATTTCTCACCACCTTTCTTGGAAAATGTGTACTTCCAGGGCCTATTTACCACCTCTCATTGCTGTTCAGCCCAGAATATGGACTGACATTAAATATGGACAGTGACCTATCAGAAATAGAGGATTCCTTCTACTTAGATGCCCCAAAAAGATGGTGAGGGGATGGCCCCAAGGCCTTCTGGCAGCAGGTGTCAGAAGCAATAGACAAGAGGTCAGGTCAAAATTGACCTTTGCAGGGCTTGAAATAACTGAACTAATAGATTTGAAGGAAACAACAGCATCAGGGAGAGTTCACCAAGTTAGCTAGTTCAACAGTGTGCAGGCTGAGAAGGAGCTGTCAGACGGACGTAGCCAGCAAGCCGATGCTCTGACTAAAGAAGAGGTTACAAAGAGAGAAAATGAGGGCAGAAAAATAATATCGTATTGTTAACCACGTCAGACCCTGTGCTAAACAACTATTTACAACAGCTCTGAGAAGTAGGCACTATTTATCTTTACTTTATAGATGAGAAAACTGGGGCCACGAGAGGATAAATTCATTGCCCTAGTCACAACTGGACCTATCTTACTTCAGGGATGAGTTCTTAACTTCTAATGTCAGGACAATTTAACAAAAGAAAGTAAACACCAACTGGGGTGAGGGTATGCCTAAAATCAGACCATCCAGCTTACCGGCTGATCTGATGTAAACAATCTCTTTCCTATGGCAAATTTTCCTTCCAAGATGCTGGAACTGACTCTGGAAAGATGAACACATGATTCTGCCCTCTAATTTCCCTTCCATGAGTATAGGTGATGGAGATGGAACTGGTAATTGCAGTGTTTCTCATTAATGTAACCAGTGACTCGCCCAAGCCTTAAAGTCGGTTTACTTTAACGACTGGAAACCAATGAGCAAACACCTCCACCAGCAATAAAGGTTTAAAACCAGAGAACACAGTAAGAATCTACCACCCTAAAATGAATTTGCTCTAATAGCACACACTTTGCAAAAAGTTGACTCAAGGTAGGTTTTAGGTCCCTTTAGAGCCATATCCTGCCTCAGTAGGATTTCCTACTGTTCTTTACAAATGGTTAAGTTGAATTCTTTTAGCTTTAATTATTAAAAATTCCATGTGGAAACACAGGAAACTTGAATTTCTGAAGCTCTTGAAGAAATGTGTCCCCCTTTCTAAGTGTCGCACAGAATACACATATATCGTGCGAGTAGGTCAGGAGCAGCTCTGCTCTACATGGCCGGAGATCAGCACGAGGCACAGAACCGACACCTGGCCATGTTTTAAAACTAATACATGAGTATTTCCTGATAACAGCAATAACCAAAACTACCAGTACAAGACCCCTCAGGCTAAAAGGAACAGAAGAACAATTAATTGGTGATGGCCAGGAAACATGGAAGCTAATGAAGTTGGGAGAAAAGGCAGAAAGCAGGGACTGAAAGGCAAAAGAAGGACTCAGTGGACTCTCCTGGCTTCAGCCCTCACCTCTTTATTGTCAGGCACTCGGGCCTGTGATAGGGGTATAATCAAATTCAGGCTACCATACACATATAGTTAACCTTATGTGGCAAGCAGCAAAAGTCTCAAAATCCACAAAAAGAAAAAGGGGATAATTCACAGATGAAGCATGAAGAAAATGCGATAGAATATAAGCAACTCCTGTCTTCCAAATGCCCAGAATCATTGTCTAAATGATTGCTCTTTATTCCTTTGTGTCTCCCAGGGAGAAATTAACAGAGACAGGCAGAAATAGAAAGATCCTTTTCTTAAACAAATTATAAAAAAAAAAATTAAGTGGGAGAATTGAATCGAGATGGCTAAGAAAATGCACATTTCTCTGCTTTAGGCCCAAACTCATAAAATGACAGTTATAAAATGAAATAGGAAAGAAAAAAAAAAAAGATACAGCTATACCAGCACTAGAAACCAGAAAGTGTGCCATAGGCTGACCAGAGCATGAGAAATTATTGCAACATATAATGCAGATGGAATTGTTATAACAGAAAAAAAAGAGAGAAGCAAACATTATCCAAAAAAAAAGGTCCCAGAGAAAATTACCTTTGAGGTATGAGTAATTCCAAGGCTTTCCTAACAGTGGAATAAAACAATTATTAAAAAATCAGGAGAGGACAACCACCAGGGTAGTTAATTTTACAACTTCATTAAGCTGATTCAATCAAGTTCGCTTATAATGAGCAGCAGAGGGATGACAGATGCCCCTAGGATAAGGCCCTAAGTAATCCTTTTAAATAAAACAATAGTAGGACTAGAAAGGAGGAGGACAGCACAGATTAAATATCCATGTTCTGCTGACATTGGTGGGAGAAACGAAGGTAGGGAAGTGCCTGACTCCAGACTACGGGCCAAGGACAAAGACTGGAGCTGCCCTGTCTAAACTGAAGTTCTGATACCAGACTTGATTCTGGGTAGAATAAGGCAGGTCTTGGTAATTTATGTCCTTCGAAAAGTAAGGAAGGATTTAATTCTCAGGAAATCAGCAACACTCGCAGGCCTCTGGTCACATGGCCTGTCCATCCCCCAGGCAGAACCACTATTCCCTGAAAAACCAACAGAGAGTCTCAAACACACATTAAACACCAAACCCAACAATGGTGAAACAACTGAGGACAAAAACACCATCATTCATTGATTCTACAAATGTTTATTGTGTACCGATTGCATAAATAACGGAAACTTTTAAAGATGTTAGGGATACAGCAGTGAACAAAGTACTGTCATCGTGAAGTGTATATTCAAGGGGAGATACAAAAAAATACCTAAATAAACATAATAAACCATGAGTCCCAGGAGAAAACTGAAGCAGGATGAGAGGGATAGGAAGTGATAAATGACTAAGAACAAAATTAACTTCACACAAGGTAGAAGACAAGAAGCAATATAGAGAAAAGTCAACAATAAGAAACTTCTAATTGGAATGGCACAGTAAGTTCAGGCTTTGACTGTCCCTCTTTGCTTCAAAAACACACCAATAACAAGTAATATAGAAAAACAGGATACCAGAAAGCCATTTCGAGGACCCAAAACAAAGCAAATGTCTCTGTGAACACGAACCCTCACAGACCTCCCATGACGGGCATGGCTGACCTACCTGGCTGCAGACTGTGATGCAGGCAGTGGACAGGTCACTCAGCTCCCACAGGACAAGGGGGCCCAATGTACTCACTGCAGTAAGGAAATAGGCCTAAGCTAGGACCTTCACTTAAAACCAGGAGGTTGGGCTAGGGCTACAGACATTAGAAAAGAGGCCGATGAAAATTTCTGCCGAATGCTGCCTGAGACTATGTGGCCAATAGAAGCGGAAGGACAGGGACACACCTTCAAAATGGAAACAACAGAGTGACTAAGGGGCTTGACAAATAGGTGTGGATCCAGCCAATAAAATCTCTGAGAGAAAGAACCCAGAATCAATTATAAGACATGATTTGGAAGAGAGAGACTATACAACTGTTAGGGAGTGGGAAATCCAGAGGAAGAGAGTAACTAACCAATCAAAATGAGTGTTCCAACCCCAATTCTAAAACACCTGGAAAAATATCTAATGCTAAAAAGCTAGCCAACAAAATCAATACTCAGAAATGAATTTCCTTCAGGTTAAATAAATTGTATAGGGTGCTATGACAAAGACTCTTAAAAATAGCATTTCTCATACTCAAAGAAATGATAGTGATGATGATACTGATAAAGATGATGAAGGTGCTGCTCTTGATGACAGCCAACAGTAATAAAAAACTTACTATGTGCTGAACATTTTACATGAAATAACTCATTTATTCCTTGCACGATCCTCCCAACAATCTACGAGGTAAAAAATTAAGTTATTCTGATTCTATCATTGAGGAAATTGAGGCACGGTCAAGCTAAATATCAGCCTAAAGTAGCACAGCTGCTGCGTGAAGAGATGGAATTCAAACCTAAGCAGGCTGCCTCCAGAGGCTGTGCATTTAACTATACCGCACTCTCTGAAGGAACAAAGAAAACGTACTGAATCCCTTTAGAAAGAGTAAGACAATGAAAAGCATAAAGAGTCAGAAATGAAACAAGAATGTTTGGATATGTGAACTAAAATAAAATCTTAAGCCCCCATTCGACTGAATAGACCCCCCCTTGGCCAAAGGGACTCCCCCACTCCCCGAAAAAAAATCCTTAAAGCTCAGTTGCCGGCCTTGAGGAAAAGGGAGGTCTGACATGCCTACTTATGTCCTGTGCCTTTTGGAGTTATTTTTTGTAACAATAAGATACAAAATCATTAACAAGCCTAAGGCCATGTAAGACAAAAGTTAAACCACACCTGCAGGTCAGCAATTTACTCAACAGATCATTTGAGTCTCAGTATACGTTTGGTATATGTCCAGTGGCTTGTCTCTGATCAACAGACTTCCTTATCTTAACACATTCCAAGCCTTTAGACGAAGCTTCATTTATTCAACCAATTACAAATCAAAGAATCTTTAAACCCACCCATAACCTGTAATCTCTCCTTTAAGGCGTCCTGCCTTTATAGGCCAGACCAATGTACACCTCCCATGCACTGATTTATGACTTAAAGTGTAATTCCTATCTCCCTAAAATGCATAAAACCAAACTGCAACCCAACCACAATGGGAACACTTGCTCAAAGCTTCTTGGGTGTGGTTCTCCATGGTTGCACACATTCCACTCAGAATAAACTTCTTTAAATTATTTTACAGGGTTTGGGTTCTTTTCCACTGACAGATATAAAGAGAAATGTTAGGAAGTAAAATACATAGTTATTCAAATAAAAATTAAATATATACGCTAAATGGTGGACTGGACCAAGTTAATTAGAGAATTAGAAAATGACAAGTGCTGGGGCATCCATTCAGAATGCAGCACAAGGAGACAAGGAGATTGTTAAAGATAACATGAAAGAGCAATTATGTCACATGAAGGACAGATTGAGAGGTTCCAATAATTGGTTGTTAGGAGTTCCAGAGGACGAGAATAAAGAGAATGCTAGACACAACGCAGGATGAAATAATGCCTGAGAATCTTAAGAACTGAAGAAAGATGTGAGCTCTCAGATCCCATGCTTGCCTGAAAGATAAGGTAGGGTTAATAAAGAAAAATCCCCACATAAGCCTATCAAAGTGAAATTATGAAATATTAACAAAAAGGGAACAACAATCTTAAGGGCTACTAGAAACAGACTGATAATGTACAGGAAGGAAAAAAAAGACTAGTTTGATAGTAGAGTTCTCTTTAGTAAAATAAGTCCCGAGATAACTGTAATATTTAACATACTGAAAAAAATTAAACAAGAACTAAGTAATCAACTGAGATTGTATAATTGACTCATTTCATGTATTGTCTCATCTCATGAGACAAAGATACTGCCCCACTCCACTGACACAAGGCCAATGAAATAGAGGGGAAGTGACATGTGCCCCTACCGAGCAAAAGCTTTAAGATACAGTTTAGATCTTGCCTTGGTCTTTCTTTTTTGCTACGAAAAACACATGTTCCAAACTGGGGCTGCTCTAATTCCCATTCTGATTCCTAAAATGAGTAGACATGAGCAGCTGACATGTAGCCAACAACTTAATGTGAGCAGAAAATACACGTTGGTTGTTACGTGCATCGCAAAAAAGGCAAAATAAATATGTTTCCAGACACACACTACGAGAATTTACTAATCACTGACCATAACTAAAAAGAAATAAAAAAGATTATTAAAGGATCTATTTCAATATAAAAAAGGAAACAGGGGTATATCATGAGATATAACAAATGGAGGATTTTTAACAGTGAGAGGATTTTACACTTACTTCATAATCTTTATATGAATTTGATTCAATGATAGTTATCTTGAGCTATAAGAGAAGTATAACATTCAGTTGTGTTTTTATCTTTCTTTTAACTTCTAAACCAGGGAATCCTTACTTAATCCAATAGGTCACCAGAGGAATGACTACAATTATTTGGTCATTCTCTAGGACTTTGTAAATAATCAGATCAAACACTGACCCAGAAAGAGTGTGGGGAGGGGTATGTCATACACAATGACTTCCAGCATTTTATCTGACTTAATACACTGAAAAGTTAGAAGGTTAAACATTTCCACTAGGGAAATAAAAGCAAATACATTTGTAAAAGGTAGTCACTAAACTGATTAAGTCTTTCTGAATTAAATACACGGAATAAGGACTGCAGATCACTTCTCTACAGTTAAATGGCCTTGGATTGTTGATAAGGTACTAGGGATGTCAGACAATCCTTAACAAATGCCAAGTTCTCTGACAGACTTCCCCATCAGTTACACATGACTCATCATTACTAAAAATATCATAACACAGATATCTAGGGAAGAGTATCAAACCTAACATTAATCGAGCCATTCTCAAACCATGTCAAACCAGAGCACAATACAAACGCATAAACTTTTCTATTTTTTATAAATAATTAAGTTAAAATCCCCCTTCTCTGCCAAGGACAAGCTATGGAGAATGAACAGAACAAAAAAGGCAATCTGCTAATAACAGACCAAAAAGAGTTTAGGTATGTGAACAAATCAAACTGAAATTCACCACTCTTTTTGCAAGCTGCGTAAATTGGATGCTTTACTTTAATGAGCCATGGAGAAGGACTGATTGATTATAGGGGATGTTGCTTTATGGTTTACTGTTCACAAATCACTGAGCTCCTTATTGTGTTGTCTATATATAGTAATCTGTTTTCTCCTTCTTGTTTTTTTTTGGGGGGGGAGGGGAAGGGGAGAGGGGACAGGTGGGGGAGAATTTTATATCTTCAGAATTATCCTCACATATCAAAACTGACAGGCCTTTGAAGTTTAAAAGCACCTTTCACAATTCCAATTTGGTAAAAGCAAAAACAGAGATTTATACCAAAGAGATGACACACATAAATTTTGACCTTGAAGCCTGTGGTCTGCCAATTATAAATTACGTATTTCTAGGCCTATTTTTCTAGCAATATCAATAGGACATATAAGCTAGCAATTGAATGTAAAATAAATTTATGCAATTCTTTACAAATAAAGACACTCAAACTAGGAAGAAATATTTTTAAAAATAATCTTCACGAGAAGCACAGAAGTCTTCTCTTGTTCCTCTCTGAAATTAACTTTACCACTCAACAAATCTTGAGATACTTATTAAGCAATAGAAGAAAGTAGATTGAAAGTAAATACAAAGATGTTTTTATAAAAAACAATATCACAGAATTGCTAATACTATACTAAGTATATTCAAATACTTGCTAAAATTTAGTTTCTATAAAAGACAGACAGAAAGATAACCAACCAACAAACAAAACCAGCATACCTAAGTCTTTTTAGGTAAATTATTCAGTTATAGTGTGTGTGTATGGGTGGAGGAGGGGATGCCACAATAATTTTAACCAAATATATATCTTGAAGTTCCAATGCTTTTAACACTTTTCTAGGTCGTTTATTTTTCACTGTCAATGACAGACATATACTCATGCCTGTTAAAGGCACATCTGTAGTATGGTTTATCATCCCGTTTCTTCGAAAATTTCTTTGACCTCTAAATCAATTGGTTAGGGTCATTTCACAAGAACAGGTACGTTTTCTAATTCGCAAATGTGTATTTTCTAATTCAAAAGTGCTATAACATCTGGGGAAAATATATTCACGTGAAAACTAAGCAAAAATCTAAAGATAACACTTACATGCATAATCATTTTATTAAAGTTTGTAAAGTTACATAAATTAAGTAAAAATTATCAATGGCAATTCAATTCCTATCTTTCCCTCAAATTAATTTGTTCAAAATTATTTCCTCAGAATAATTTGTTCTCAAACTTAAAGTTCAAAACTTTTGTATCTAGATTTTTCAAGGTTAGAAAAGTGCGTGATGGTTCAAAATCTTCTTAGAAAAGTAAACATTTACGTATAGTAAGACCTATATAATAGCACTTCTCATATTCAGGGAGTTTTTCTCCCTGAAATCGATTTTAGGACCATGATTAACAACAAAAGGGAAAGTTATAGTCTTAGCAAAAATTAAAAATTACCATTGTACAAGAAGATTTACATAATAATAAACCATTTTAAAACTCCATTCTGAAATCATAAAGAAATCCTTTGTAGTGTTTGTTTGTACAATTAAAGGAAGTGAGAATTTTCATTTAAAAAATACATTATCATTACTTGCTTCAGTAAAACTATTGTTTCATTAATGAGCTGATGAGCATTTTTTAAATGCATTAAAGCAAAGGAATATCACATTCAGAAATGTAAAACTGCTTACAACCTTTAATCCTAGCCTCTGGTTAATCTGAGGAAGTATGGACGCCTTTCCTTTTCTTTCTTTCTTTTTTTTTTTTTTTAAGCATGAGAATGCTAGAAAAGATAAGCTTCCATAAAATCCTGGCAATTAATTAATAAATTCAAGAATATGCTATCTTCACTGCAAAAACAATAAATAAAAGATTTTGAATTATTGGTCCTTCATAGGAAGTAGTGCCTTTGGCAAATTTTGAAGCAACTTAGCAGAGAAAATAACATATCCCATGATTTCCACAAACTGTATTGTGATGTTCTGAAAATATTCAAAGTCAAATGCAAAACATATTTTAAAACAGATAAGGGAAAACATTTAAGGACTTAATTTTCTTCTCCTTACATGAAAATTTCTTTATTGAGTTTTACAAAACCTCTCTACAGTTTTAAAAGAAGAAAAAAAAAATGACTCAAAAATGTATGTAAATATACATGTATATATGTATGTATACCAGTATATATGTTAATGAGACAGAAAAAAGACATTTCATATATATGCTATACAACTTGCTTTATTTCATTTTCACCACAAATACTGCCACTGAGCTACCTCTATTACAGAGAAGACATTAAAGTAAAACAGTCATAAATGTCTTAACCCCCAGAGACTTTATTTCATATTTTCTCAACTCAAACATCTTGCTCCATTACATGAATGCAACATATAGATACAATTTCCCATTAACCTACAAGGACAGTACTCTCTGGAGCATATTACCTACATCTTGTTTGAAGTACACAACTGTTATAAGGGTCAAATCGAAAACCCATTCCTCCTTAAATAAACCATTAAGTATAGCCATGTTGCTTTAATCTCAAAATCAACCCCTCCTTTTTAATCTCTCCTGTTCCCATACATGAACCTTTTAATTTCAATCATTCATTCTTTTTCATTTATGGAAAATTTCACACATATACAAAGGTAGAGAATATCATATAATGCCTTGCTATTCAAACTCTGCTGATGAACATTTCAGTTCTTTCCTGATTATTGCGATTATAAATGATGATTCTATAAATATTCTTGCACATACCACCTATTGGACATGTGCAAGAGATTTTTTTCAGGTAAATACCTAAAAGCAATATTACTGGAACATATGGTATATGACTGTTCAACTTTATGATACAATTTTTTTGAGAGAAGTTGTATAAATTTACACAACACCAACAATTCATGAAACCCCGGTGATCCATACCCCTCCAACACTTGGTGCTATAAGGTTTAAATTGATGCTAAATGAGTGTAAAATAGAATTTTATTTAATTACTAATTTGCAATTACATCACATTTCTTCCTATGTTTATGGTACCTATGTGTCTTCTCTAAACTGTCTATTCATGTCTTTGCCCATTTTTGATTGAGCTGTCTTTTTCTTATTGATTTGTAGACATTCATTTATTCTTTATATTAATCCCAGGTAGAGTATAAAGTTTAGAAATAGTATCTATTCCTTAATCTGTAGTAGGTCTCTTTGCTTTTTCTTTTAAAGCATCTTTCAATGAATTTCTGTATTTAATTTTTAAAAAGCCAAAACTCTCAAAGTATAAAGAATGAATAAATTCAGTCACTCACTGGTCTATTCTCTGTCCATGTAATAAACAAAAATAAATAAGTATTCTTTACTGTGACTTAGTAAAACACATCAGCTTTACCAAGAAGCTCTTTGCAATAGTTCTCAAACTTAGATAACTAATGTTACTGTACTGAACAAATTTCATGTTTGTTTTGTGTTGTTTCCCTAATTATTAGATCAGATTAAGGCATCACGTAAGAATTTTATGCAACACCCACATTTACTTTCTCATTAGATGCTGACAGCAAAGAGAAGGCTATTTAACTACTGAAAAAACATTCTTTAAAGTTCATTTATTAATAGAAAGAATAATAAATTATCATTCTGTCTCTATCTCTGTAGAAAAATAAGTGAGAGGAGTCCTTGCTTGCTTAATAAAGGTGGTGATTCCAAATCGCACAACATTAATAAATTTATTAGAACTATTTGGAAAGTATACTTTGTTATAATTTCATCTATACAGTTCTCCTTACCATCAAGTCTGAATTACACCAAATCCCTGAGGGTAGACATTAGATGGATAGAAGGAAAAAGATCGAGAGTCAAAGATGAGGGAATCACGAGGTAGGGTTATTTTGAGTAACCCTAATCATTCCAGAACATTCATCAAGAAACTCTCTCAATACCTCACAATTCACCAAGCACGAGAGATACAAGAATGAATAACTGTGAACTTCAAGGAGTTCACAGTCTACGTAAGAGGAGATCAAGCTACATTAAGCTAAAATTGGGAGGCATCATTGGAATGAATTGAGGAAGCGAACGTTGAGGGACCATAAATAGGAAATGAAAGAGGTTGGAGATGAAAAGGGCAAGAACAGAGGCAGGATTCTAGGTTACTAGAACTACGACATATTTTAAAATTAATCTCAAATTCCAGCCAGCTATACAGGAGACACAACTGTATAAAATAACAAAATTGCTAAAAAATATACTGAATATATGTTAGACTCTTAGAATACATACATTAAAAGGCATTAGGCTTTGAGAAGTTTAAACAATACTAGGGAACTAGGTATGTGTATATGTGTATACAAATATTTTGTACACACACATACATATATATAAAATGTGTGTATACTATAACAGGCTTATATTAGAGGCCAATGAAATTCTTTTTAAAAATGAATATTACATAAATATGTTTCAAAATGAAAGCGTTCTTAATTTATACATCCCTGAATTAAAATTCATATAATCATACAGTTAAAAGATGATAGATTTATTTTAGCAACTTCAAAAACTATATCCTTTAAAGAAATCATATAATAGCTTGGGGAAAGGACAACGAGGGGAAAGGTATCAGAGTAGGTCTTTAAGTAATTCCCTGCAATCTTGGATATAAAGCAAGGCAATCTTGAAAATATCAACCATTTATTCTGTTTTAATCTTTTTTACGTGCTAGCATATTAGCAAAGTGGTCTTTTTAAAAAGTTGCTCCAAGCTTTTGAAGTAAAAGGCTTAATTTATTAAATTAGGTTCATTGTTTTACACTGCCTGCAAAGGTTGGCATTGGAGTACATAAATCATCTCAAACGTACTTTGTCCAGGATATTTAAAGACAAGTATAACAATCGCACCATACACCTGTGTGTCAGGAAAATATATTTCCTTTCATGTGCATGCAATTACAAAATAAAGTACAAAGACTCAATTCAAATTTGCTGACAACAAACCCAACTATGGAAGCATATTTAACAGCTGATTTAATAACTACCACTTTGTGGCTTTCCTACTCCTTTTACTGAACTGACATCTCTTTATCATGAACCCACTTGGGAACTTAAAATCATTTCATCATATAGTATCCCAAATATTGTGCTATTAAATGAAAGACACTAAGATGAATTAGTGGGCCAGAAAGGCTTTTTCCTAATTCATTAAAAATAAATATCCAATATCAGGAATACAAATAGTTTAAATATTTGCTGCAGAATTTTAAAACATATCAAAAAACACAAATGTGTTCTTAATAATATCTGTGACAAAATGATAATACTGCAGTGTTTTTCCTATTTTTCTATCACAACACAAATCTACCCTAACAGTAGAGTATTAAATAATCACATAAATCTTTGTATATTCAATTAGAACATGCACTGTGACCTACAAATACTTGGATTATCATTTCATTTTGAAACCAATGTTAACACAGTTTTCTGCTAAAACCCACAGATCAATAAATACATATAAATAATTCTTAAGTTCCTGACCTTTCTAATACATTAAGAATGTATTTGTTTAAATGTAGCAAAATGTACTTTAAAAATTACTGTAAGCTGACAAAGACAAATGATATTAATCAGAAGAGTCAATTCTTCATTTAGTGAGAAGTAATAGTGGTGATGTGGGTACCTGGAAAGAAGACAATGTCATGGATAATCCTAAATTTGAATTACACCATAATCTTCTTCCCTCTATCTGGGCCTGGACCCTCAGTAGACAATTAACCACGGATGAAGTGACAGAGAGACCCAGAGCATGCTAACCTGACCTATACTAGTCAACAAATGAGTGAGGCTGACTGCCTGGCAAGGAGAGAAAGGGGAAAAAAGCAAATTGGTTTGTTCTCTCATAACTAGACTGTCCTAGATATACAGAATTTCCACTTTAAAAATAGTATCCAGGCTTGGAAGAAAAATTCACTAAAGAAATTGAAATAGTAAAGAAAAATCAAACCTATCTCCTGGAAATGAAGGACTTTTTCAGGGAACTACAAAACACAGTGGAAAGCCTCAAGAACAGGGGAGGTCAAACAGAAGAAAGAATCTCAGACATTGAAGACAACTCCTTCCAATTAAATAAGTCAGTCACAGAGATCGAGCAGAAAATTAAGAGAAAAGAAATAAGCCTACGAGAAATGTGGCTTTACGTGAAAAAACCGAACCTGAGGGTGACAGAGGTTCCGGAAGGTGAAGAAGAAAACACTCAAGGTCTGGATAAGCTATTTGAAGAATTAATAGAGAAGAATTTCCCAGGCCTTGCTAAAAATCTAGATATACAGGTACAAGAAGCTCAACAGACCCCAGGGAGATTCAATGCAAATAGGAAGACACCACGTCATGCAGTCATCGGATTGACCAAACTATCCACTAAAGAGGCCCTTCTACAAGCTGTAAGGTGAAAGAAACAAGTAACGTACAAAGGAAAGCCCATCAGAATAACTCCAGACTTCTCAACTGAAACCTTACAAGCAAGAGGAGACTGGGGCCCCATTCTCACTCTTCTGAAACAGAATAATGCCCAGCCTAGAATCTTGTACTCTGCAAGACTAAGTTTCATACATGAAGGAGAAATAAAGACATTCTCAGATAAGCAAAGACTGAGGGAATTCACCAAGACAAGACCAGCTCTCCAAGAAGTACTCAACACAGAATTACACAAAGATCAGCACAATAAACACCCATGAATATAAAACCACTCAAAAGTTAAAGACCAAAGGCTAGATTCCACAATGGCTCAAGAGAGAAAACAAAGCAACAAAATGCAACCCAACAGAATGAACAGTAATTCACCCCATTTATCAGTTCTCTCAATAAATGTGAATGGCTTGAACTCCCCTCTCAAGAGACATAGGCTGGCCGAATGGATTAAAAAAAAAAAAAAAAAAAAAAAAAGCCAAGCATCTGCTATCTCCAGGAAACGCATCTAACCTGCCAGGATGCATTTAGACTCAAGGTAAAGGGGTGGAAATCAATATTTCAAGCAAATGGAAGCCAAAAGAAGGCTGGTGTGGCAGTTTTGATCTCAGATAACTTAGTTTTTAAAGCAACGAAAGTAATGAAAGATAAAGAGGGTCACTATATAATGGTGAAGGGTACAGTTCAACAAGAAGACATAACAATTCTAAATATATATGCACCCAACTTAGGTGCACCCAGATTCATAAAGCAAACTCTACTTGATCTAAACAAATTGATAAACAGCAGCACCATAATAGTCGGAGACTTCAACACCCCACTGACAGCACAGGACAGATCCTCCAAACAGAAAATTAACAAAGAAATAATGAACTTAAACAGAACTCCAGAACAAATGGGCCTGACTGACATTTACAGGACATTCTACCCAAAAACCACTGAACATACATTCTTCTCATCAGCTCATGGGACATTCTCTAAGATTGACCATATTCTAGGACACAAACCACGTCTCAAAAAATTTAAAAAAAAATAGAAATTATACCATGCATCTTCTCAGATCACAGTGGAATAAAAATAGAAATCAACCCCAACAGAAACTCTTATCTCTACACAAAGTCATGGAAATTAAACAACTTTCTGCTGAACGATTCCTTCATAAATGAGGAAGTAAAGACGGAAATCAAAAGATTCTTCGAATTAAATGACAAAGGTGACACAAGTTATCAAAATCTGTGGGACACAGCCAAAGCATTCCTGAGAGGAAAGTTTATTTCCATAAATGCCTATATCCGAAAGTCAAAAAGAGCACAAACAGACAACCTAATGAATCGACTCAAAGAACTGGAAAAAGAAGAACAGACCAGCCCCAAACCCAGCAGAAGAAGGGAAATTAATAAGATCAAATCAGAACTAAATGAAATTGACAACAGGGAAACTATACAGAAGATTAATAAAACAAAAAGTTGGTTCTTTGAAAAAATAAACAAAATTGACACGCCTTTGGCTAAACTAACAAAAAACAGAAAAGAAAAATCTCTCATAAGCTCCATCAGGAAAAAAAAGGAGAAGTTACAACCAATGCCGGGGAGATTCGAGATATAATTTATGAATATTACAAAAACCTTTCTGCACACAAACTGGAAAATGTGGAGGAAATGGACAAATTTTTAGAAACACACAGCCTCCCCAGGCTCAACCAGGAAGAAATAGAATTCCTGAACAGACCAATATCAAGGACTGAAATTGAAACAGCAATAAAAAACATTCCAAAAAAGAAAAGTCCTGGACCAGATGGTTTCACACCCGAATTTTACCACACCTACAAAGAAGAACTGGTGCCTGTCCTGCAGAAATTATTCCACAACATTGAGAAGGATGGATTCCTCCCTAACACATTTTATGAAGCCAACATAACCCTGATACCAAAACCAGGAAAGGACACAACAAAAAAGGAAAACTACAGACCAATATCCCTTATGAATATAGATGCAAAAATTCTCAACAAAATTCTAGCTAACCGAATCCAGGTGCTTATTAAGAAAATAATCCATCATGACCAAGTGGGCTTCAT
>RJWJ010009427.1:0-49962 GCA_004363605.1 Indri indri
TTTTTTTTTTTTTCTTTTGAGACAGAGTCTCGCTCTGTCTCCCTGGGTAGAATGCAGTGATATCACCATAGCTCACTGCAACCTCCAGCTCCTGGGCTCAAACAATCCTCCTTCTTCAGCCACCTGAGTAGCTGGGACGACAGGCTTGTGCCATCATACCCAGTTAATTTTTCTACTTTTAGTAGCGATGGGGGTCTCATTCTTGCTAAGGCTGTTCTGAGTTCAAGCAATCCTGCCTTGGCCTCCCAGACTGCTAGGATTACAGGTGTGAGACTGCTAGGATTACAGGTGTGAGCCACTGCACCCAGCCTTTTCATTGTATCTTTCATTGTATCATCAACAAAATCTCTGTGCTAAAGCTACTATTTTAAGTGACACTTTGCAACAATTTATAAGTATTGTTAATTATATTTGTGCAAATGCAACAGGGCATTGTCAGTTTCATAACATGCTAAAGTTGAATGACGAGGTATTCAGTGTGGATTTGCCCTATCATTCTAAAGTACAATGGCTGTTGCAGAGACAGGTGTTAGCCAACATTTTATCTCTGCACGAAGAGATAGTTAAATTTTATGGAGAACAGAATCAGCAACGTGAATTATTGAAAGATTTCTATAGGAATGCAGCATTTCTGTGTGATACCATGTCAAATCCAAATGAGTTGAATATTTCTTTGCAAGGTAAAACTAAGTCTGTATATGACATGTGGCAAAAAAATCCAAGCATTTTCAAAAAAGCTATCGTTTTTCAAAACACTTCTTCTCCAAAAGGAAATTTCAGATGAACGTTTTCCCCAGTTAACAAAGGTCATTGATGAGCAGGATGATACATGTGAATCATTTGAAGAATACACAGCTGTTATAGACCTATTAATTGGGGAATACAAGGAAAGGTTCACTGACTTTGAGAATCATAACAACACACTCAAATTAGCATTTCAGCCTCACTTAGTTGATATCACCAAGGCACCTAAAGAACTACAAATGGAATTGGTTGAGTTCTCAGTAGATGACCATTTAAAGTCATTTTTTGATGCTAAGAAAAATCCAGTTGAAAAAATATGGAAAAATGCAGTAGAATATTCATACCTTTGGCAATATGCCAAAAAATGCTTTCTTGCTTTTCAACCATTTATTGCTGAGAATCTACACTCTCCTACCTAACCCAAATCAAGACACCCTTATGGTCACAAATGACTGACACCCATCGAGAGTGTCAACTGAAACTGTGGACCTCCATGCTGCAACCAAATATTCAAATGCTTTCCAACAAAAAGCAGACATGACAAAGTCATTAAAAGTTTAGGTAACTTTAAAATTAACAAATAGCTTTCATTTTTTTTAAAATTAAGTACCTAGTAGTTAGATTTTTACAAAATAATGTACATTTTTAAGTATATCTAATTGAAGTTTTTTGAATATGGCCTTATTTGATTACAGCTAAATTATTGCAGCCTTCCAACACGAAAATGTTCCCCACCCCTGGTCTGGACAATAGTTCATGATAACCTGTTCTGATTTCATAGGCTCACAGCTGGGGGAATTTGCCTTGGGATGATTTGTACCTCAACTCTCATCCGTATCTTATTTAGATGAGACTTCGGACATTGAACTTTTGAGTTGGTACTAGAAGGAGTTAAGACTTTGGGGACTATTGAAATGGAATGAATGTATTTTGCATTGTGTGAAGGATACAAATTTTGGGGAATCGGGGACAGAATGCTATGGGTGGAATGTGCCCCTACCAAAGTTCATGCGTCAAAAACTAAATCCCCAATGCAATGATGTGGGAGGTAGGACCTTTAAAAGGTTACTAGGTCATGCGAGGGCTCCATCCTCATAAAGGGATTAATGCTGTCATGAGATTGAGTTAGTTATCACGGGAGCGGGCTCCTCCCAAGTTCAGCCCCATCTTCCCTTTTTCCAGTGTGCTTGCCTCCACCTTCCACCCTTGTGCCTGGGCTTCCCAGCCTCCAGAACCATGAGCCAAATAAAGTCCTTTTCTTTATAAATTATCTGTTCTGTGGTATTTTGTTTTAGCAGCAGAAAACGGACTAAGATATAGGGAGTGGGTAATTTAATTCATGTAGATTACGCTTAATAAATTCAAATTTACTCTTCAGTGGGCTTTTTCAACGTTTTGTGTCCACGCATGCACCCCTCACCCCTGCCCACAATGGTCTTCTAACAGAACTTGACTCGCTCCCCCTGCTGAAATGGACTGTAAGAGGAGCAGAATAACAGCAGTTAAGAGCATGGGCTCAAGATCTAGATTTCCTAGTTCCTCTAACACTCTCCCTTTGGACAAGTACCTCAACCTCTCTACAGCAATGTCCTTACATGTAAAATGGTGATATTAATAGTATCAAAGTGAGAATGAATTGCTATTTGTAACATACACAGAACACTGCTTAGCACATACAAGTTTCTCTGAAGCGTTAGCTATATTACTGCCAAAAATATATCAGACAGTAGTTTCAGCTTTTCGATGTCTTACCCATTTTTATTAATTACCCATTATTGCGAAGGAAATCACCTGAAGATTTAGAGACCCAGATCAATAAGATTTAGAGACCCAGATTCTGTAGGTTAGAAATCCAGGACTACTTAGCTAAGTGGCTCTACTTCCAAGGTCACTCCCGTGATTACTGGCAGCCCTAGGTCCCTCTCCATGTGGGCCTTCCTCTATGGTGGCCTCACAGTTTGGCAGTTGGCTTCCCCCAGGGTGAGCAATCCAAGAGAAAGAGACAGAAAAGAGAGAAAGTGCATGCCAGAAGAGCAATAGTCTTTTTAAACCTAATATTGGGCTGGGTACATTGGCTCACACCTGTAATCCTAGCACTCTGGGAGGCCAAGGCAGGAGGATAGCTTGAGCTCAAGAATTTGAGACCAGCCTCAGCAAGAGTGAGACCCCTTCTCTACTAAAAATAGTAAAAATTAGCCAGACGTGGTGGTGCACACCTGTAGTCCCAGCTACTCAGGAGGCTGAAGCAGGAGGATTATTGAGTCCAGGAGTTTGAGGTTGCTGTGAGCTAGGCTGATGCCACAGCACTCTAGCCTGGGTGACAGAGTGAGACTCTGCCTCAAAAAACAAACAAACAAAAAAACTCGAAAACCCCCCAATATTGGAAGTGACAGTCCGTCACTCTGCTATATTATATTCATTATAATGAAGTCACTAAATCCAGCCCACACTTAGGAGAAGAGATTACACGAAGGCAGGGATCATCGGGGCAGCCCACCCTACCGTAGACTGTGAACTAATTGAGGGAGTATCCGTATATTATTTTGCTCGCACACATGTAGAGAATATTATTTGCACCACTGGGAGCCAGTTTCTAACATTTACCCTCCAAATACAGACACTAGTTTTGCTAATAAAACCCCATTTTTCACATCCACTCTGCTGATAAACTGAGGCCTGGTTGATGGAGGAGACAGGGTAGCAGAGAGTCCTGCACGAGGCATCTCGGGAGCTGGCCTTTTCCATACAGGCCCTGGACAGAATGACAGCCCCGGCACACATGCCTGAGAGCAGGTCATCTGGCCACCCCTAGAGTGACAGCTTCACCTAATTGGCATGTATGTAATGATATGCCGACTGCTAAAGTTTTTTAAAGTAAATTACAGACTTTATAATACCTTCCTCTAAGACTTTCTGTAAGTCCCATTAACTCTATGAAAACCTCTCATTTTGAAAATATATGGCTATACATAAAAGAATACATGAAAGATATAATACAAAGAAAATGGCAGAACGTACATATTTTTCTAACTTACGTGAGTCTCAAAATGGAAAATCCAGACAAGCGGAATGTCTGTGTTGACTCCCACCACACAGTAGCTCAAAGCTGAGAAAGTATTTTGTTGACTTAATAAAGCTCTCTCCGGCAGTTCAAAAGGCTGTGGTAGCATTTCTGCCTCACAGACATCAGAGGAGTTCATCTTCCATCAATGCTCAAATACAACTGAAAGAAAGGAGGACATCCGAAGCTGATAAAATGGGAATAGTGCAAAAATAATCTTTAAAAATGGAGGTTTTAAGTGAATGAAAGCAAATTATATACACTATGATCTCAAATATGCGGAGAGAATGGGGGAAAAAAGCCCAAAATGTAATATGTAAATGATCAACGATGGAATTTCTGAGTAGTGGAATTGTGGGTAATATTTTACTTTTCTTTAACTTCCAAAATTCTCACAATAAAGCCCTTTGGGTGCGCGCGCGCGCGTGTGTGTGTGTGTGTGTGTGTGTGTGTGTGTGTGTATGTGTGAGTGTGCACATGCACATGCTTTAAATAAGGTTTTTCCACATTGAACTTGCAGTGTCAACGCATAAAGTCCATTCTAGGAAGCAGAGAAGTTAGTAGTCAGCTATTCTAGAATAACCTAAGAGATTAATAACTGTATTAGTCAGCTTGGGGTGCCATAGCAAAACGTCTCAGACTAGGTAGTTTAAACAACAGAAATTTATTTTCTCCCAAATCAAGGTGGCAGCAGCTCGGGCTCCTGGGGCAGCCTCTCTTCCCAGCTTGCAGACGGCTGCCTTCGTGCTATGTCCTCACATGTCCTTTCCTCTGCAGGGAGTGGAGGGGGAGCTCTCTGGTGTCTCTTCCTCTTCTTTTAAGGACAGCAGTCCTGCAGGATTAGGGGCCCACACTTATGACCTCGTCAATCCTTAATTACCTCCCTACAGGCCCTGTCTCCAAATACAGTCACATTGGTGGTTAGGGCTTTGACATATGGACTTGGAGGGGGACACGGTTCAGGCCATAGCAACATGAAATCCTAGAAACCTCCTTCATGGCATTTTATATGCAGCCTGTTTTATTCTATAACAAACACTGTAGCAATCTAACCTTTCTGAAAATCTACAGCCCAACCAAGATCCCTAAGAATCTATATCTCTTCCAGGTTTAGGATTAGTTGGTTATTCTTCTGTGGACCCATAATATCTGACATGTGCCTATTTTTAAAAGCATTTCCCAAGTGGCAAAAATTAATGAATTAAATGTGAATTAAATATGATTTCGAATGTGTCATTCCAGGTTTATATTTCCTAAACTCAAGAAAATTGCTGGGATAGTCTCTTCCAGACTGAAAGCAGATCCTGCCTGTTATGCATGGGCCCATTTGTGGATTAATACCTCAACTGACCAGTTTACACGCCACCCATTATCTGAAACCACATTAGAGGTTTTGCAAGAATTTGAACTCGTGTAACTATGTTGCCTACATGTGGCTATTTAAATTTAAATTTTAATTAATTAAAGTAAAATAAGATAAAAAATTCAGGGGAGGCTGAGGCAGGAGGATCGCTTGAGCCCAGGAGCTTGACATTACAGTGAACTATGACTGTACCACAGCACTCCAGCCTGGGCAGCAGAACGAGACCCTGTCTCAAAAAATAAATAAATAAATAACAAATAAATAATGCGGTTCCTCGTTTCCTCGTTCACTCTAGCCACATTTCAAGCGTTCCATAGCCACGTGTGGACAGCGCAGAATGCAAACATTTCCACCATCACAGAAAATCTTATTTGACAGTGCTGCATTGTTATAAAAAGGTTGCCTGGTATCAGAAAATGCCAGTTACTTACTGGGACACAGGTGTGTACATAACATGAGAGTTTTTCCTATCTCCTGGAACTGAGAGTACAAAAATGAATAGGACCTAGGGCCTGCCTTCAGGGAGCTCACAGTCTAGAACTGTGGTGTGGATTGCTGGATCTGTTACCTTGTTTTCACCAATGTTCCAAATTTCCTGTAAACCCCCTCAGTAGGGGTTGTGACATGAGTGAAAAATATTAATGATGTAGGACTTCTGCAGATGCGGACATTCTCCCACCATTTGGGGTAAAAGGAAATACTCCCTTACACAGGATTCTGCTCTTGTGTAAAGACTGAGTTTAAAGACCAGCTCTTTCATGCAGAGTTCCCTGATTTTGCTTCCTTCTGTGACTTCCTTCTGGTGGCAGAGCACAGTGGCTGAAAGTCATGTCTTTAGAGCTAGACTGCCTGGTTTCAAATCCCAGCTGTGCTGCTTTCTAGCTGTGTAGCCCTGGACAAGTTGCTCATCCTCTCTGTATTTCAGTTTAATCATCGGTAAAACAACAATGATACTACCGACATTAAGAGGTTTTGTAAACATCCCATGACTTAAAACGTATAAAGTGCTTAAAATGACACCTGCCTGCCATGGAAGCAGTGCTCAATGAATGTCAGCCAAAATTAAGTTATTCGAATTTTTTTCACAAAATATCGAGCGTCTACTATGATCTGTCCTGAGCTAAAAGAACACTATCTCTCTTTCCTAAACTTCTAGAACACTTTGCTTCTTTATTCAGCAGGTATTAAATTCTGCCATCTGTTAGAGAGGTCTCTGCACATAACTACCTCCACTCCTTGACAAACTCTTGGAGAGCAGCTTGTTTTTGTCATCCTAGTAGTCCTGGCACCTAGTGCAGTGCCATTCACAGACTGTTAAAGTGTAATACAATTCTCCATCCTTCCTGAATAGCACAGGATCTTCAGAGCCCTCAGATCAAAATGATATTTCTATCTGGGATGTTATTTTGGTGTGCTGGTTTAATCATCTTTAAACTTTAGTTTAATTGTGCCTGGGTGGCATAAGTCGAAGAGAAGGAAGGTTCCTGAAAGAACCCCAACAACTTCAATTTTGCAGTGACTCTTCTTTTCAGGGAAGTTCTCTCCCCAACCGTTTAATCTAATTATGACACAAGCCTACCTTCAAAGGCACCAATAGTGTGAACCTGGGAAAAGCAGCTCTCTTTATAAGATTGTAGTCATAAGTCTACCTTTGCTTTTATTTTTGTCTTCAGTTAAAAATAGCAGATTTAAGCTGTCCCAAAACAAAGAGAAATATGGTATCTTGCAATTCATATAGCTATTTTCTTGCACTTTAAAAATAATTTTATAATGCTTCTGATATTCATTCATTCATTTCACGCACAAAAACATATTGGGCATGTCTGTGTGTCAGGCACTGTACTAGGGACTCATAATATAAGGAATATGGAGGATGGGTCTTACACCTCCTGCTGCCTTCAGTCTAGTGGAAGGGGCCAGAAAATTTTTGTTGTGCAGGCTCATACTGTGCACCATGGGATGCTTGTACCCACTACATGCCAGTGGCAGCTCTCCCCCACTCTCCTAGGTGTTATAATAAAAAATGTCTCCAGACATCATCAAATGTCCCGGGGGGCAATATCACTCTAGTTGAGAGTCACTGGTCTATAGCAAGGCGTGCTTCAGGAAAGGTTGCAAAAGGGCAATAGCAATTGAAATGGATCTTGAAGACTGGATATCATTTAAGCAAGTAAAGTTGAAGATAAAGAAATTCCAAATAGCATTGTGCAGAAACAATGACAGAAGATTTCCGGTGTGCTTAGGCACACAGCATGTCCTCACGTCTGGCTGGCTCATGTGAGAGCATCTGACTGCAAGTTACATAGTTTTGAGCAGGGGAAAAATCTAATCAGAACAGAGGTCTAGGAAGATTACTTGCCATCTGCGTGTGGGGTGGATTGGGGTAAGGAGAGATTAAAGGTACCGATAACAGTAATCCAAGGGGAACAAGGTACAATGAATGACTCAACTATAGCAGTGGGAGTGGGAGCAGAAGGGGGGGTGACTATGAGAGGTCTTGTGGAGGCAGAATTGGGAAGGCTTGGTGATAATTGCTTGGGACAGGTTCCTACCTTTTCCTCCTGCTTTAAATACTACCAGTGAAGACATGAACTATGTTATAATTTGGAGTCTGGATGACTGGGAGGATGTTGATGACATCAGCAGAGGGAAAGAAGACAGCAGGACAAGCAAGTTTAAGAGGGAAGATTATGTGCTTGGATTTGGATTAACTGGGCTTGAAATAATGGCAATGAACCAGGTATCTAGTGAAGTTTTGGAAATTATCAGAGATCAGAGTTGAGACACCAAGGTACAGAGTATAAAAAGAGGAGACCCAAGATCAGAGGCAGGAGGGATGATTACCTTGCCTGCATTTAGAGGGCATGAGAAGAAAGAGGTGTGATCTAAATAAGGAAAAAGCACCTGCCAGAGAGGCTGGAGGCGATCCAGAGTTGCATCGTGGAAGGGAGGGCTTTCAAGAAGGCGGTCAGCTTTGCAGGTCAGAGTGGGGAGTAACCTGAGAGGTTATAGAGACTAGCAGAAAGAAGGCTTACACCATTTCAAGATGGGTGGGAATTAATTAATTTTTAAAGAATTCAAAAGAAAGATTTCATGAACTCCCCTTGGAATTCTTTTGTTGGTTAATAAGTGATATGTTTTAATATTCTAAAATTTCTTTTGTTGCAATTTCAGTCCATACCCCTCACTTATTCCTAGTGGAAAGTGAATAGCTGGTACTTATTCTAGGGCGAGTAGGGTGAGAGGATGTATACGAACCACGGGTGGAGCATACAGAGTGGCTTCCAGTGCTGGCGCTGTGTATCTATTGCTCATCTGCCCCTGTGACATACCTCCAAGGTAGGCACTCCTTTCCTTATCTTCATGATTTTTAAGAAAAGCATACTGCGTTTCAGAGAGATTAAATAACCTGTGAACAGTCATATAACACAAATTAGTAAAACTGGAGATACAAATTCAGATCTGGCTCTAAAGCCTGCACTTTCTCTTATTCCAAACTGCCCCCTTGTTAGATGATCATTTATTAAACAGCCCCTTGGTCTTCTCTTAGTTTAGAGATTGCTCTAGGATTAGGCTTGAGCCTATTTGCTCTTTGAAAGAGCTAAGTCAAGAATCAAACTAAGAAGAAAGTACAAAGGAGTTGTAGAAACACAAATCTTCCCCCCACCCCTTGTCTAGGGATAGTTTATCCAAAGTGTATTGAGTTATTTAGGTAAAGTTGAATGTGGAGGTTACTACTTTCTCCATGTTCAACGGGAAGCCCTTGGGTAATTACCCTTCCTGTCTTTGGATGCTACTCTCCCTGGGCCCAAGAGACCATCCAATTCAGTATTCCATCATTTTTGATGTGGCGGCCAAGTTCTCTGATACAGCGAGTCTAATTTTACATGGGGATTAGGTCTCAAGTGTGTACAAAAAGGCTAAAAATAAATCCATTAAGTCTAAATTGTCCTGGAAAATCTCTTAAATTTTCCGTGAAGTACCATATAAATGATTTATGTGTGTATACACATAAATGTTATGGGTAATGAATGCAAGCATTATAGGAAATATAAAAAAGATAAAATTTTGAAGTATTTTTCATTTGAGAAATAGAGAAAGAGAAGAATAACATTTTTTTCTAAGTTTATGGAGTAGAATTTCAGGGTCGACTTTCCTCTACTCTTTATGACAGAGTATCATCACCTTTTGTTAATTCTCCTACCCGGGAACTGTGAATAAGCTCAAGGCAAAGCAGATTTGTGAGTTTCCCCTTCTAAAGAAAATTTAGTAAGATACAAGAGAGAAATACTGGGGGTAGTTGGCATATATTTTTCACAATGATTACAATAACAGACTTCGTAAATAACAGTGATGACAAAATGAAGCTGGGCTGTCTGGGGCTCTGAAATCAATCTCAAAGTTAGTGTCTCTGGGGACTGTTACTAATTCTGTTTCTTCTTCAAGTTCAGTAAAGACACTGCCCACAGAAAATAATATGGTATACACCAAGTTTGGAGAATTCCATTTCCTTAAATATCTTTAACAACTGTGAGTTTCTGGAAGTATAGTGCCATTGGCAGAGCCATAACCTTGGTTGAAGATGACCCTCATCATCTGGGAAAAGTATATTTGTTGGTTAATAAGTGATATGTTTTAATATTTGTTATTTGGGAGAGCATCTTTGGGAGGGTACATGTAGCAACGTGGGACCCTCCTGTCAACACTAGAGGGAAACGGGAGGAGAAACATGGCCCAATTGTTCTCATATTCTTCTGTGGCTAATTCTCCAAATTTCTCATTTCCCTTCAAGCTCTTTGTTTTTATACTACCTTCTCTCTTCCTTTGTTGCTGACATCAAATGAGTCCTTACAGAGGACGGTCATTGGATCCAGAAGTCATTGCCAGGCTTGCTCTAGAATTTACTCCTGAACTACTCACAGCTATCGCCCATCACTCTCTATCCCCTTCCCATCCTCTATTTCTCCTCATAAAATTTACCACGCGATACTGGATTTTTTAAAAATAACATCTTTATCAAGATAGAATTCACATATTATATAATTCACCTTTTTAGAGAGTATAAGTCAATGGTTTTTAGTGTGTTCCCAGAGTTGTGTAACCATCACCACAACCTAATTTTAGAACATTTTAATTGCCTCAGAAAGAAATCCTGTACCCATTAACATTCACTCCCTACTCCACTCTTTCCCCAGGTTGGCAACAACCATCTATTTCCTGTCTCTATGGATCTTCCTATTCTGGACTTCTCGGTAGATGGAATCATACATATGTAGTCGTTTGTGACTGGCTTTTCTCATTTTGTACGTTTTTAAGGTTCATCCACGTTGTGGGATATACCAGCATTTCATTTCTCTTACTGTGACTAATATTCCATTGTATGAATTATACCACATTTTATTTATCCATTCATCAACTGATGGACATTTTGCTACCTAATTTAAGGTTTATTTTCTGTTTCCCACACTAGAATATAAGCTCCACGAGGGTAAGAATTTTTTTTGTTTTTGCCACTCTATTGCTAGTACTTTTCTTTTTCTTTTTTTTTTAGACCGGGTCTAGCTCTGTTGCCCGGGCTACAGTGCAGTGGCATCATAGCACCCTCACACTCCTGGGCTCAAAGTGATCCTCCTGCCTCAGCCTCCCGAGTAGCTGGAACTATAGGCACGGACCACACTGCCTGGCTAATTTTTTCTATTTTTAGTAGAGATAAGGGTCTCACTCTTGCTCAGGCTGGTCTCGAACTCCTGAGCTCAAGGGATCCTCCCCATCCCACACCCCCCAACCTCCCAGAGTGCTAGGATTACAGGCGTGAGCATTTTACACAGTGCTTGGAATGCAGAAATAACACATCTGTCAAATGAATAATGCAATCATTCATTCACTTAACCCACAGTTGTTAAGCACTCACGTGTTTGTATTGGTCAGTCCTCCAAGGTAGTGTAACCTCAGGACCAGCCTGTACTGGTCCTACTCTGTTGTCAAAAACTGCAAGTCATGTAGCCTGGGCATGCATGATAGACAACGCTTTTACTCGGGAGCTCTCTGAATCTTTACCGGTGCAGAGTGCTACCACTCACCCCCCCAAAAAAGAAAAAAAGAAGCTTTTATGTCTAACAACACCTGGATACAATGATTCCTCCCCTCAGAACCAAGAAGACCAGGATGGAACTCTTCCAGAAGCAAGGGGTCCGTTGGCTCGAAAGATCCAAGGCTAAAATCTGCCTCAACGTTCCTGACTATAAATGGTCAAGTTTTATTGTCAAAACCACAAAGGGGTTTCAGTCTAGGTCCAGTAGCTCATCGCACCAAGATCCAATTATTGAGACAACGAGAATTGCCAAGGAAGACAGGAATTTTTAATACAGACGTCTTGTCAGGAGAACAGGTGAAGCTACCTCAAATCCGTCTCTCTGACTAAGAGATCGCAGGTTTTTAAAGGAGGGGCCACTGCATGGGGACAGGCTGTGGAGGTTGGTGAGATGTCAATCTGCCCAGGGGACTTCAGAGTCCCAGCTCCTTTGTCTTGCAGAAAACCCACCATTTCTAGCCAACAACTCAAAAGTTCAAGTAGTTAGTTAAGGGACAGGATTATACAGGGGTCACTGAAATTTGTTCAATGGGGGGCTGGTTACAATTTGAAGCCCTCCGATGAGATCCTGCCAAGCCAACGTTCCTAAATTCTTTCGCTTGTCCTCCGAGCCTGTTAGGTAGATAATGAGGGATTCCAGGTCTCCTAGGGACGAAAGTGGGTGCCGTTGCCCCCATCTTGGTCCTCCCCCACCCTAATTCTCCATACCTGGGGGAGGAGGGGATACCCTATGAATCTGCCAATCGTAACTTGGTGCGCCAGCTGCAAAAGAATGCAGAGGACTCTCTAGCCCAGAGGCCAAGCGGCATAGGTACCACAAAGTCCGGAAAGTGACCCAGAACCTACATGCACAGTAAGACTCAGGTCATGCAGCTTCTAACTATGCAAAGTGGTTCCATGGTGATGTTTGAACCACAGGGAGGTCCCTATCCAGACACCATATCTTGCTCTTGCCCTATAATCCTATCTTTCTCTCCTCAATAAACCTCATTTGCATGCTTGCCTAACTTTGGTGTGTCTGGTCATTCTTCAGCCATGAGCGCGCCAGGAACGGACATTTTTCAGACTAAAATCTGACAAACCCATGAACTTGCCCCAGAGCCTAACTCAGGGAGACAGATTTGAGCCCACCTCCTATCTCCTTTCCGGCCCGTCTTGCAATAAAGCTGTCTTCCTCAAAGCTGGTGCCATGGTATTGGCTTCTATGAGCACCAGACAGCGAGCCCATTGTGTATGGGAGATAAATATGAGAAAGGATCTGTCCTCGAGAATCTCATAGTCCAATGGAGTGACATGTGTGCAAACAAATAATTAAAATAAAATCGATTTTAATAAGGGAGATGGACAAAGTGCAGTATGTAGTCAAAGGGCACAGTTCTGTTTGAAGGAGTCAACGGCAACTTCACAGCAAAGACTTCAGCGGAGATTTACAAAAATCGGAGTTTGCCAGGGTGAACCAGAAGAGCACTTGAGCAAAGTCACGGGGCCTGACCCAGGAAGGGAGCTGGACTAGGAAAAGTAGCAATCCTGGAGCTTTTGTGTAAAGGTGGGGAGGGGACCAACCGAGCTAGCAGGCAACTTCAAATCAGAAACAATGGTATATGCTCAAGTAAAAGGATTAACTTTTTTTTCCCCAGATACGTAAGAAATTGCAAAATTGGTTGTATTTGAGGATGGACTGGCCAAAGGGAGGAAGAGACGGGAGAAAGAGATTAGCAAACTTTGAACTAGGCACGTGTTCTTTAGTATTCAAAAAGTACATTTAAAATGTTCTACTGAAGTTGATGGAGATCCACTGTATAATTTTGAGCAGGGCTGTGCCGTGGTCCTATGGTCCCAACATGCAGGAAAGTTACTTTGGCGACAGTGGGAAGTGAGCAGGGCAGGAGTCCTGAGGCAGGTAGACAGTGATGAGAGAATGGCAATCCAATCTGATGTATGACACACTTCTTTCCTTCTCCTTGACGCCCCCACATAAATGACACGCGGTATCCCCGCACGCGGATACGCACTCACAGCACTCATTCGGGGGTATCGTGTTGTCACTTGCTTGCAACCCTGGCGCTCCCCAGGAGTGAGCGGTGAGTGAGGCCCGGGGCTGGGCGCCGGGTCTGAGTCTCGGTGCTGGGAGAGACTCTGCCGTCTGGGGGCGGTCTGGGGGAAGCAGAGCCTCCGAGTCTTCCTGCTGATGCAATCTGCCCGGACGGAGCCGGCACCTCCGCTATCCCGCCCGCCACGTGCGGCCGCCGCCCCCCGGCCGCTTCCCCCTCTTGCCGCAGCGGCCACCGCGCCTCCCGCCGCCCACCCGCGCCGCGCCCGGGGCTGCCACCGGGAGTTACCCTCCGCTCGGCTCGGCGCCAGCTTCCCTCACGGCCGGCAGAACAATGAAGGTAACTGCTTATGATTTTGTCTCTGGTTTGCAAAAATGTGTGTAGGACTCGAGCCGGCGATTTCTCAGAGGGAAGCACGTTTGGCAGGAAGGGGCGGAAGGAGGGACCACCACGGTTTGTTTGCCGCGATCGTTCGTGACACCTGCTTTGTCAATCTCACTTGGTCGGGACCTTCCCCTCGGTTCAGACGTCGGTTGCACCTCCGCTCACAGGATGTGCCTCCTCGGGCTTTGTCGCAGCTGCCTTTGGGAGCGGAGATAAAAGGCTGCTCGCAGCCCTCCCCTGCGTGTGTTGAAGTTTGGAAAGAAGAGGAGGCTTTTCTCAATTTCTCAGATGCGCTGGAGGTGGGGGATTTTGAAGGGGCGGCCTGGGGGTGTCCCCGGCTGTGAGCGGGGTTCCGGGCAGGGTGCGTGTCTTGCAGGAGGGAGCGGCTGGAATAGCGGACCCAGGTCGGGGAGAGGAGAGAAAATTCTCACTTGGCCGGTGAAAGCCAAAGGCTCATCTTACTTTGTTTCCTGTGGAAATTAAAGCTTCTTGGAATTACAAATCGTATACGCCCAAGGGCATTAATTTCTCAAACCTGGGAGCATCTTAATGGCTCGTATTCTTATGCTGATCAAGGATAATTAGCCTAGCTGCCTGTTACTCCCGGAGTTTTTGGGTGTAGAGGTGTACACCGTTGGGTTTTGTTTTCTGGCCTCACACGCTGGAAAACTGCAATGACATTAAAACGTGAAGAGCAGCTTTTTCCAGGGAACGTGAAGGACGAGCAGGTCGCCCTGCCAGCTAACATCTTGGAACGAAGAGATTCCCATGATGCAGCCTGAACTTTGGGGAGAAATAAAGCCACGATTCAAAGTTCCGCAGGAGGGAGACGGAGTGGGTTTCTCAGCTGCCCTTATCCACAACCCAGCCCACACCACCGTTTCGTTTAGAAGAAATAACATGTAAATGGCGTCTTCACCATAAAATGAAAATTTCTACCGCATGTAAACAGGAACTGAGTGGAAACCATGTGTTTTGTATTAGAGATCATGCAAATGCACCACCGTGAAACATTTAGCAACCTTTCTTCTATAGTTAGATGTTCTATTTCTGGCTTGCTCATGCCAGCTTAATTTTAGATGAAAAATACACTGTGGTTGAGTATGGCTTTAGTGCGTAAAAGGAGGAACATTATGAGAATAAACAGTCTTGCTTTTCCAGCTTTTCCCTGCTCCATGTGAAGCTGTGGTTGATTATGCATTTTTGTAGGTTTGTGGGTGTTTTAACATGAGTCCCAAAACCCCTGCCCCTTTTTACAAGGTACTTTTATTCTATAACATGCAAAACTGAAAGATGTCTTCAAGTAGTCTCATTTCTTTTTTTTTTGGTATTTCCTAAGGTGGAGAAAGAAATAATTGTATTCTAGACGTGATCTAAGGAGTATGGGAGGTTCCTTTATGTTAATTTTATTATTTAAAAAATCTTCTGCTTATCTTTTATATTTGTATTGCTGTCATAATCTTTATTTTTTAAGAAAATATTGTTTGCACATGGCATCATGATTGCCTTTGTCCTCAGCAAATTCTCCAGACTTGAGTCTTGGGAGCTTATAATTTAAGCTGGACATATACAGAATGGGTAACTGGATAAGAAACATAGCATATACATTGAATAGCCTGTGTATAAAAATAGTAAGTGCGCACTATGACTTAATGAGTTAAGGGGGAGATTTAACGGAGGCGCGTATCGGAAAGGCACGGAGGCAAGAGAACTCAATGTCTGTGGCATATGGTTAAGTGAAGGAAGGGCAGAGGGCTGTCTGTTTGTGTGAGTAGGGGGGAGATCGGAGGCCTACTGTGAGAGGTTTACATTCCACACACAGGATGTGGCCCCTCAGGCTAGGCTCAGAAATGCAAAGTTAGTTAATCTAGCCTAACAAAAGGGTGGTGGTGAGAAAAAAGGAAGAGGGCGTGGGGGAGGCAAGAATTTGGTTTGGACCAACATTTCATTTAGCAAGTTTCAGTTATGAGTAGCTTCATTTGATTCCAGAACTACAGAGAGAAAAGAAAGATAGTTCCGTAAATTTTCTATTTGTATGCAAGAATATCTCTTGCTCGTCAGCTCATTAGAACCTGGGAAGGTCTAATTATTTGAAATGGGTTTAAAACCTTATTATGAAAGGACGTTGAAAACAATCATTTGATCATAACAGATTTATGGTAAGAATTAAAACTAAGTTATGGTTTCCTTCAGTAGCTGTGCATCCCCAAGAAAAGCAAAATAGGTCAGAGCAGTGTGAGGTAGGCAAAATGTATCAGAAAGACATGAGAATGGGACCTCGGTCATGTCCCCACACCCAATCCTGGGAGCAGTTATTCAAAGGCATTTTGTTCCTGACTTGCTTCCTCTCCCTTTTTCTTTTTGTTCCTGGAATTTGTGATACAAAGAACAACATATAGTCAATCAGTAGCTTATGTTATTTTAATGTAAATTCTTTGTAAACAACTTAGGAACTACCTCTTTTTTCCTTTGAAACCCCACTTGTTAACTGCTGCTAATGAGACCAGGGCAACTGGAATCCGAGTTGGCAGTACTGAAATTGGGCCCAAATATACTCTCTACTTACATTAATTTTGCCTCAGTCTTTTCCTTTAGGTCGACATCCCAATTGTTTTCATAATTACAGGTTTCGTTCCTGGTCTCTCATATCTAGAAATAAAGCAAGAGAAGTGAACAGCTGCAATAATAGTGTTATTAACGTAACTGAGAAGCCAGGCTTATGAATAAATTATTTCTGTGCACAGATGAAAGATTGTTTCTAAACTGTGGCCATCCCGAGTGTTTGGATTGGTTATATCTTTTGGAGTTTTAGATTGCTCACTTCTTTGAACTGCCTCCCAATTGGTATAGGAAGTTGGAAAAGAAGAACTTTCTCTATTGCCCTTTAGGCTTGGTAATCACAATTCCTTTAAATAACAGTTGCTCCTCCAGGGAAACCAGTGGATTCAACCTTACACTCCAGGAGGTTTGGTTACCATATGGGAGACTGAGAATCTGGGACATTCCGTGATAGACATCATTATCCCAGGTATCCTCTACATTCTATATGATGCCATCATTCTTTTTGAACACAGGAGGAAACTGTGGCTGATCTGCTCATTTTACAGTCATAGATCTGGCAGCCTTTGTGTTGTAACTTTATCCTCTTAACAGCTGTCCAAATGCTCTAAACATTTTACATAACATATGGCAAATGTTCCCACCGATGGCCTTTCCTGAGCCTCTGTAGCCCATTTAACTACTGGGCCGAAGCCACTGAAATGGGATTCTGTGTATGTCAGCTGAGTCATAAATGTGAGGTGCCACTCAAATTTTTAAAATGTTTCAAAATTAAGCATTTGGAGTGCTCTGGTTTATAAATATAACTTTGCAAATATTTGTAAACAGTTTCATCATAAGACCTTGTCTGTGATTCACAATGTCAATGGTGAATGCAAGGCCAAAGCAGGGAGTCAGTCTTTTCTATAACACCACTTTCCCCTATGCTTATAATTAGTCCTCTTAAATCCACAAAGCTAAATTCTGTTACCTCTAGAAACTGAGTACTCATATACTTAAAATAGCTTAGAAATTAGATCACTTTATTAATATAGCATAACACGTCACATAAAGTTTTTTCTATCACCATGTCGGCCATGCCTTTTGTGTGGGGAAACCCTATTTTGCAAAACATTTGTCTTGTGCTCAGTGACTAATGGGAAAAAGAAAATCTCAAAAGAGACAGTTGTGCTCCAAAAATATAGGAAAATGGTCAAGAAGAATAGAAAAAGGGAAGACAAGAACAAAATAGAGGAAATTACGTTACAACAAGCAATAATTTGAAGTCATACTGAAAAACATATGGTTCTTTGTGAATGAAAAATTGTGAAACCTTGTAAAACCTGCTGGTTCCTTTAAAAAATAGTCTTATATTTAATCTAAAAAGAACCAATTCATATATGAGTTCTTTATTGTGATGTGTAGATCTGAATATTTGATCAGTTGCATCTACAGTCTATCCCTTGTGTGAGAAATGTTTTTGCTATTTTGACTGTAGACAGATATCTGCCTTAGGAAGCCTTACAAAGCCTAGAACATGTTCAAATTCTATCTGACTCCATATTAATCTAGACAAAAGGAGCACCTGTTGGGATGTTCTAGACCAAATATTCCACAGATGTCTCTTATGTGACTGGTCAAGAGACACAGTGGAGATGCAATTTGGGAATATCCTGGCATGAGGCCAAGGGTAGATTTGCAAAGGACGATCACGGGGCAGTTGTTAGCATTACACCCCTGCATAAAAGGGTGATTTTGCCAAATGCATTTCGTTTCATTTTAGCTGATTCAGATACCAAGTTGTATTGTTTTGACTTTAGGACTAGATGTTAGTTCAGGAATTTGAAATCATAATAAATGTTTCTTTGAACTTTGACGATAAAAGGTAGAGTTAAAAGAGCTACAGCCTGGCACAGTGGCTCATGCCTGTAATTCTAACACTTTGGGAGGCCGAAGCGGGAGGTTTGCTTGAGGCCAGGAGTTTGAGACAAGCCTGAGTGAGACCCTGTCTCTATAAAAAATTAGCCAGGCATGGTGGCATGTGCCTGTAGTCTCAGCTACTCAGGAGGTTGAGGCAGGAGGATCACTGAAGCCCAGGAGTTTGAGGTTGCTGTGAGCTATGATGATGCCACCGCACTCCAGCCTGGGCGACAGAGCGAGACCCTATCTCGAGGGAAAAAAAAAAAAAAAAAAGCTAGAAAGTCTATATGGAGAAGCATAACACATTACTCAGGGATTGTATGTTTTTTGAATTGTTGATTATTAAAACCAGGAAAATAGAGTCCATATAGCATGGAAGACAGGTAGAAAATACTGAAATGATCTAGCTATTCAGAGCAGCAGAGAGCTATCAGCTCTTGCCTCTACAATGAGGTGTGATATGAAAATAGATAAGCAGGAATTTCACACTGCCTTTTGAATATTGAAAGCCCTGATCACCTGCCTTTAGTCCTGAGAGAAAGGCAGCAAATAGTTTCTTTGTTTTTTAGCCAGCACATGAATTATCAATTTCTTCTTTGTGTTTTATCTCATAGAGATCTAAGGTGTATAGTCAGAGAATAGAATTGGATTCACAGAATCTGCACCCAAATTTCTTTGATCTTAAACTAGTTTTGAAGTGTGTGGGGGGGATGTTTTCTTTGGGTTAATTTAACTTGTAATTTCAGAGCTGAGTGTAGTAGTTTGGTGTGCCTCGCCTTCCAGTTAGATAACTTCCTCTCCCTGTGGTGTCTGTCAAAGGGGCAGGCGAGATGGCCGTGTGACACTGGTGACAGGTGACACTGCCTCAGCCACAGCTGATGGTAGCAAGCGTGTGTATTTGACCTAAATCTAGCCATCTTTTACTTCTTGTTCTCTTATTCCTCATCTTCAGTCAGGTACCACACCCCTGTGGATTTTACTGTCTCGAAATCTGTATGTTCTGTTTCCCACTGCGCGTGTACCGGTTTATGCTCTTACTACTTCTTGTTCAGATCATTCCAGAAGCCTCCCAACTGGTCTGAAGCTTAATGTTCCTTAAGGGTGATTTTGGTATGTCACTCCCCTCCTCAAAATTTATGACTTCCCCACTGTCTCCTGAATTTATCTTTGTGCATGAGACCTTTTTCTAATATATTCTCCTACAACTCTTCTATGAATATGCATTCCTCTTGTCATCCTCAGAATGAGTTCTTGCATTTGTATTTATTGTTTTCCAACTCCCTCTGTGCCCTGTCTGTACTCTGCGCCACACTATTCACCCTGCAGCTCACTCCCCAGGCGCTTTTTGAGAACAGCGACTGTGTTTCTACAGTGGAATAAAATGTGGGTGGAAGAGAATAGGGCTACGTTTTGAAGTCAGGAAATAAGATACTGATCGATGCTGTAATTCCTCTGCACTCACTTTTTCCTCCACTCTGGCATGAACCTTGCACCGTCCTTGGTACTTTACAGATACTAGTGGAGTTAAATCAAGTGCCTATTTTTAGATTTATAAGAGAGAGAATAATTGATTCCATTTTATGCTTCTCTGTTTTTGAACAGTACATACATCTTTCCACATCTGGATTTCTTTGGAGTCAAAGCTTTAATTGAGTCCCAAAAGACAGAGGATTATAAAAACACAGAAAACAGTATTTACATGTCTCCATGCCTATTGCCAAACTCATATGGCTGCTATTTTCTGGCTGATTTTTAATAGAATTTTGGTGGTGAAGCTGTAATAGATTGTAAATAGGTTGTAAGCAAATTCATACAAAAAGATGCTACATAGTAATATAAACTGAACACCACAAAAATCATAAGGAACGAACCCAGCAATGCCAGTGTGTTCAATCACTACCGATTTCAGATTTAGGCAGTATCTAAAGGGAAACACCCTGGAATTGACTTAGAATGTAGAAGAAAGTCATGAGTCTGGGAATGTTAACCAATTCTGATACTGTTTAACATGTTTTCCTTTGTTGCAAACAATGCAGTTTTTAAGCAAACTAATTAATGCATACACTGACAAACAAATCCAACAAAAGAGACACTTAGAGGCAGTGTTCAACGAATCCTAGAATTTTGAAAGAAAAAAATCTATTAGGTCATTTGGGGCTTTTACTTCTGCCAAAGAAGGATTGTTCTTTTGAGTTTATTTTTCTAGCTTTCGGTTCAATTCCATTTAACTACCTGAAGAAACAGGACTTCTCAATTCCCTGTGGACAGTTCTGCCACCTACTATTTTCACTTTCAAAACTCTACTGATAATTAACTTATTTCCCTTTTCTTTTGGTTATACACAGCAACCATTCACGCTTGGCTGTGCTGATAGTTTGCTGTGAGTCTTTATGCTTATTTTTTTAAAATATTGTATAATATTATATATGCTTTCATTACTTGGTTATAAAGCATATTATTACCTAAACTGGTATTTTTAAAATTCAATAACATATGAGCAAATATTTTATTAGTAATGTCTACAGTTCAGTAAACATACAGGATGTCAGTAACTATATAGATATAGGATGTCAGTTAATATGTAGATGCAGGATGTCAGTAAGGTTTATGCCCCTTAGTAACTGAAAGCATGCATCTCTCACTGATGTTGTATCTGCTGGCTAACTGGCACCTTCTCTTCTCTTGACCAATGTTCTTAGAACATTATGTACAGTAACACGTCAGTCTACCCCTTGATGTTAAAGGACAACACTTCAAAGCTTGAAATGAGGGATCATTTATAACCACAGGAAATTAACTACACAGTTTGAGATAGATTTGGTGATTCAACATCATTGTTAATATTTAGTTTAATTAGAAGTGCCTTGCGTTTACTTGCACATATGTGAAATGAAAATGAATAAGAGTATTTATTGCAGCATTGTTTGCAATAACGAAGGTTGGAAGTCACCCACCTAAGTCATCAGGTGTAAAGAAGAATGAGATTAAAAGAAAAGAGTTGGGGAGGGAGGAAGAACCAGCAAGCTCTCTGGATATAGCTAAGAGGAAGGTCTCCAGGAGCCTTTTCACTGTATACATTTATACACTGTTTGATTTTTGACACGTGAGTTTATTATCATCCAAGTTGAGATTAAAAAAGAAAAAGGAAATACCTTATAGTGAAATTAACTTGACCCTAGAGCCATTATCAAAAAAACCTGAAATACTGATACCTCAGCAAAGTTTACTCAGGACCAGGGATGTATTTCCGGATGATATTTCCAAACTGTTGTATTTAAATATAACTAACTGAAAAGTGTCTTTTAAGAAAGTAAGTTAAATGTAATGTGTACACCAAACTTCACAGTAGTGATTATATTAAGAGTACATAAACTCTTCAAATCTACCATTTATATAGTACAATAATGACCAGCAAACAACTGTTGATTTAAGTCTTATTTAATTGAACATTTATGTAGCTCCTACTAAGGCTATCAGCCTTTGCAGTAGGTAATAGGAGAACAGAAATAATTCAAACGTTATTCTTACTCTTGAGAAACAACTGTATTCAGGGAAAGAGACATATGAAAAGCAGGCGCAATAAAGCATGTATATTAGGTGCTATAATGGAAGTGTGCACAAGGCGGAGTGGAAAAGCCTAGAAAGAGAATTAGGAAGGGCTTTGTTGGGAGGTGACGGTTGAGCAGAGCCATGACAGACGACCAGGTGAACCAGGAAGTGAGAGCACTTTTACCCAACCCCGGACTCCTGGACCCAGGCTCACTCGCTCCTTCCCTTGCCACAGAAGACTGAGGAAAAGCTGCCGGCTTCCTTCCCGCCCAGGCAATGCAGGGAGGCCTGAGCACCACCGTCCTCCGGGAGTGAACTGCTGGCACTCACGCATCGGCAGCCCAGTGCCCGGTTTCCTTCGCCGTGTCGCCGTTTCCACACTGCCCGGCCTCTCGATGCCCTGCATTTTCTCTCCTGACTCAAGCCCCGTTACGACCTCCCACCCACATCTGTCCCCGCACTCCCCGTCAGCTTCCCTGCGTGTTTCCTGCTCCTCCAACGTGTGAGGTCGTCTCCCTGCCATCCGCTAACGTGGCGGCTGCTCATTTTCTCTACCCGCCCACCGGGGCTGGAGGGGGCCCAGTCTCCTGCACCCTGCCCAGTGCTGTCTCCACCTGAGACCCCTCGTGTAACACCCCCTCTCTGCTGCTCACGCCTTGGGGTTCTGCTGTCTCTTCCCCTGACCACCACTGCAAGACATCTGGTCCTTCTGCCTCCATTATCCACTGCAGATTCCAGCGCCTACCTTCTCATCCTCTCTTCCCTCCCAGGTGCTCTTTTCTCATGTTATTTAAAGGTGCCTGTGGACGGCCCATTCCCCTTCCTGACATCTCTGCCCCTTTAATTTCTGGTTTCCATTCACTTGCTGCCTTCCTCATATGCCATCTACACCTATGGCCGTACTCTGGACCTTTGAACCACACTAAATCCCACCAAGTTGTGTGAGTTATTTTTGGTCTAAGATATATCTTACATCTGTACACTGCTCTATTTTAACCACCGTGTGCCCAGTTTAGGCCACTGTCTTCTTTTCACAGGGTATATATGTTTCCATTTTTGCTTACCCCCCCCAGCCCTAATCTGTTTTCCAGAGCAGAGTGATCACATCAGTCACCTGCTTTAAAAACTCTACAATCCCTTCCTGTCATGCTTTGAATAAAAGCCAAAGTCCCTACCATGCTCTAGAAGTCACCGAGGGATCTGGTCTTTCTCACCTCTGCAGCCTCGTCTTGGTGCTGCTGTTTCTGCCTTGACCTCTCCAAACTATTTTTCTGCAGGGCTTTGCACTTGCCGATGCCTCTGCCCCGAAGGTCTTCTTCCCACCCTCACCCAGCAGCACCCGCTCACCGCTCCAGCCTCAGATGGAGGCAGCCTCCTCGGAGACACCTCACCAGCCCTGTGGTCCCCAGTCCTTCAGGGCACTCATCTCAACTTACAGTTATTTATTGGGGTGATTATTTGTGTGATTTGGGGAGTGATGTCTGACTCTCCCGCTAGACTGTACGTTTCTTGAGGGCAGGGAGCATATCCTGCTTTTTACCGCTGTGCAACCGTAGGGGTCCAATGGCTGGCCCGAAATGGGTGGTTGGTGAGTGTGGTAGGCTGAATAAAGGCCCCCAAAGATGTCCTCAGCCTAATGCCCAGAAACTTTCATGGTAAAAGGGATTTTGCAGATGCGATTCAGTTACCGATCTTGCGAAGGGGAGACTATCCTCTTTTATCTGGGTGGACCAACGTAATCACTAGGGTCTTCCTGAGAGGGAGGCAGGAGAGTGGGAATCAGGGGAGGAGATGTGACAGTGCGAGCAGAGGGGCGTGTGTGTGGGTGAAAGAGAGAGAGATTGAGATGGAGACTGAGATCGAGATTTAAAGAGCTGCGCTGCTTGCTCTGAAGATGAAGGGGCCGTGCGCCAGGGAAAGCAGGTGGCTTCTAGCAGCTGGAAAAGGCAAGGAAACAGATTCTCGCTCTAGAGCCTCCAGAAGGCTGCAGCCCAGCAGACACATCGATTTAGAACTTCTGACCTCCAGAAAACTGTAAGATAATAAATTTGTGTTGTTTCAAGCCATTTGTGTTGTTAGAAGTCTGTGGCAATTTATTACAAGAGCAACAGGAAACGAATAGAGATTTTGGTAGCTGGCAATGTGGAAGTGGCTTTGGAATTGAGCATTGGGCAGTGGAAGAGTTTTGAGGAACATGAGAGGAAAATCCTCGCTTGTCTTAAAAAGGCTGTTTGTAGAAATAGGTACGTTAAAGGCACTGCTGGTGAGAATTCGGAAGGAAATGAGGAGCGTGGTAGAGAAAACGTGTATCATCTTAGAGAATATCTGAATCATCCTAGAGGTTGGGAGGAGTGTGGATATTCAAAGCACCATGCTGGTGAGAGCTGAGAAGGGAACGAGGAGCATGTTCAGGGAAATTGGCGGGAGGAGAACCCTTGTTATATGGTGGGATGTATAATTGTGTCTTACAATTAGATGGAAAGCAGAACTTTTAGGTGATGAACTTGGATATATAGCTGAATTTCCAAGTAAAGTATCAAAGCCTGGTTTCCTCTTGCTGTGTACAGTAAAGTGCCAGAGGAAAGAGATAAATTGAGGGAAGAACTGTGAAGCCAAAAGGAGCCAGTACTTGATGATTTGAGAAATTCTCAGACTACCTAGATTGTAAAAGATGCTAAAGTTAGGAAATTGACTGTCAGGAAAGTGTGCTCTGGAGAGGAAACCAAGGGTAAGTTCCTTGTGGTGTCAGTTAGAAGGCTATCGCTGGATTGCTGAGAAGAGATGGTGGTGACTTGAACTAGTGGTAGTGACGCGGACATGGAAAAATATAGAGGAATGAGTTGATTTTGAGGGGGCTTTGTATCAGGTCCTTTGATCCTACAAATGGAAGCACATGGCTCCACTCTCGTAGAGCTCTCTTTCGTGGCTTCCTGAGCTCTCTGGTCATCTCTCGGACCCCCTCTGGAATACTCTGTCTCCTCGTCCACTTGGTGACAAATCATCTTGTTCTACATGCTTGCAACTTGGATTCTTCTCTGGACTAAAGAGTCAGCGAAGAGGGGACTTTCCCACACCACTCTATCAGTGCCTCTTCTGGGTGTCCTATAGACAAGTCACTGGATCCACTTGGTCCATGGATCAATCACTGCCACACCCATTTCACCGTGGGCACAGACCAGGGTGGGGCCGTCATGTCCTCCAGTCACTGGGCAGCGTGCAAGTGCTAACACAGCAATAACCTGACTAAGGAGGGGGAAAGAGAGAGACTGGGAGAGACAGAGAGAAAGAGAGAGAATAATGTTATGGAGCCACAAAATGACCCAAAGTCTGTAGAGAAAACAGAAATATCTGGGTCAAGAGATCCTAAAACTATAAGAAGCAGAGCAGCTGGTGCCAAAAGGTAGACAACCCTGAGATGTGGCAAGTTGTGGGAGGAATAGCAAAGGAGGAAAAATGTATGACCCCTTCTTTTCTTTTGCCTTGGGATGATTACCTAAGATTATTGTAACACATTTATTGAACAAATATTGGAAGAGTGCCCATCACATAAGCATCAGACACCACTCAAGGTCTTGAGGCTATGAGGGTGAAGAGGAGGTCACATTGCTGCTGTCACGCAACTTGCAGGGAAAAGCCACATAACACAGTGCTTATGAGCACAAACTGGGGCTGGACTGCAGGTGTGCGGGCTCCGACTTTGCTATCGAGTGACCTCCAGCAAGTTATCTAATTGTGCTTCAGTTTTCTTATTTATGAAATGGTGGTAATAATAGCAGCCACCTCTCGTGAATGGAGCAAGGTAAATAAAATAACAAATGCGAAACATTTATAGCAGTGCCTGGTCCCTAATAAGTAGTATTAGCTAACATTATTACAATTTACTCTCACATTGTAACACATAAAATATTTTCAATCAGTGCGATGCAATAGGAAAAAAATAAAGGGGATGATGTTACAGTGACAGAGTTAAGGGAAAGCTGGTACTAATTTATACTGGCTGGTCAGGGGAAGCTTCACAGGGAAGGGGAGCTTTGAGCTGACACCTGAGCACCAGTGAAAAACCCATGGAGTGATCTGGAGGTAAGAGTGTCCCACACATATGGAGCAGGAAATGAGACTCCCTGGAGTATGGTGAGAGAGGGGAACAGTCACAGGACAGGAGCCACTTCAATAAAGGTCCTTAAACCATGGGCAGAGTGTGGGTTTTATTCTAAGTGCAGTGGAATGTGCCTGGAAGGTTTTGAGCAGCATCGCATTTTTAAAAGTTAACTGGTGAGTTCAAAAAGTGTACTGTAGTTACATTTTTTTTTTCTTGCACAACATTTTGTTTTTGCTATAGTTAATTACTGCATTATTTTCTTTCATTTGCTTACTTTACTTTGTATCTGTTGTGAATTCTTCCCAACTCTCCAATAGTCTCTCAATATAATTGTGCATAAATCAAATGTATCTGGTTTATCTGTCAGTTTCTTTTTTTCGGGTGGACTCCTTCTGCTACCGTCCTTGTTCTCACTTCAGTCTGCGCTGGTTTCTCTCTGGGCCAGCTGCTCGGCTGTCTAAAACTTCTCCTTGCCTTCTTTTATCTTCTCTCCATGTTAAGTCCCCAGTTTCTGAATCTCCTGGCTTCCTCTTTCTTAGTTTACTTCCTCATTTGTGTGGCACACATCCTCCGTAGTTTTTAGATAAAGAGTACGTGAGAGGTAAATGTTTTGATTCCTTGCATGCATGAAAATGCTTTTTGTTCTACTATCACTTTAGGTTAATATTTGATTGTGAGTAACATTCTAGGTTAGAATTCTAGATTTTTCATCAGAATTTTAAAGGAATTGCTTTACTGTTTTCTAGTTTCCTGTGTCACTAATGAAAGTCCAATGGCACTATTATTTCAGGTCCTTTTTACATGTAACGTATTCTTTATTTCTCAAAGTGTTCAGGATCTCTTTATTGGTACTTTGGGAAACTTATGATGACATGGGTCTTTAGTCATCATTTATCTTAGGAAATTTTCTGGTCCTATATCTTTGATGATTTCTTCTGCACTCTGCTTTCCTTCTTTTCTTCTTCTTAAACTCCTGTTAGTTTGATGTTAGACCTCCTTGATTGATCCTCTAATTTTTAAATTTTTTCTCTCCTAGTGTGCAATTTTTTGAGTGGGAAGAAGCCTTCATCAATGTTTTCTTCCAGCCTGAGTCTTGAATTTAAAAATTTTAGCCCTCATGTTTCTAATTTATAAGACCTTTTACATTTTTCTGATTAATCCTTTTTGTTCACACACACACACACACACACACACACACACACACACACAGACACACACACACATATTTAGAGATGGCGTCTTGCTGTGTCACCTGGGATAGAGTGCAGTGGCATGGTCATAGCTCACTGCAACCTCAAACTTTCTGGCCTCAAGCAAGCCTCCTGCCTCAGCTTCCTGAGTAGCTGGGACTACAGGCACCTGCCACAACACCTGGCTAAGTTTTAAACTTTTTTGTAGAGACAGGGTCTCACTATGTTACCCAGGCTAATCTCAAACTCCTGGCCTCAAGTGATCCTCCTGCCTTGGCCTCACAACATGCTGGGATGACAGGTGTGAGCCACCAGGCCCAGCCTGACTAATCCTTTTTAAAAACAACATCATGTTCTTGTTTTGTGGATGAAATATCTTCCTTGTATATCTGCAATTAAAAAACATCTTTTTTTCTCTCTGCATTGCCTCACGAACACCTTTTTTGCTTCTGTTTTTTTTTTTTTTTGTGGGGGGAAGTCTCTACCTTTCATGTAGGAGGGTTTGCTCAAATATTTGAGGATACATCTTGTTACCTGTAGCTGTCCACTTATATTTAAGAATGAAGCATTAAGAAACCTATGGGAAGCTCTGTGCATACACTTGGTGGTGCTTTTGCTGGTTGTTTCAGGGGTAGGGACTTGAGATCTCACCATTTGGTGTGTAGATTTTTAGTTAATCCCTCTGAAAACAGTGTTCAGGATTCCCCAAGCCTGGATCTTTTGTACTTTGTTTCTCCCATGAACAAACTTCTCATTTCCCACTGGAATCAGGAAGAAGTAGTCACTGGGTTGTCCTGGGTACGTGTGCAGGCCTAGAGGTGTGAGTGAACCTTATGTGAGACAGTATTAAATGGGACTGTGGGAGCCCCCAGTGCTGAGCACAGAGGGACAGTACCTCCAAATTCCAAACAGACATGTTTGACACATCTAAAGAACTTTTTAAAGGATGATAAAACTAATTCTGCAACCTTTACCCTATCACTTATCTCTAATTTATATTTAGGAGAAGGCTGGAGATTGAGCAGGAAGGGAAGAAGAGGACTGTTTGGGAAAAAGCTGTTGGCCAAGCAGGGAGTGCTTGGCATTTCTGGAACCTTCCTTACCATGGAGGAAGGGAGGAAGTGATTCTCCATTCCCCCAACACAGTGCTCAACAAAACCTATGTGAGGTTGCTTTGCCTAAAGGGTCTGGAGCTTGAGAGCACCTGACTTATGCTCTCTGGTGTACAACGCTCCAGCGGGACAGTCAAGGCTGGTGGGTGCTGCTGGTGATGGCAGCCAAGAGCCTGGGTGCGGTTTGCAATGCCAGAGTTGAGTGGGGCAACGATGCCATGGACTATGAGGACTCTGAGGAAAGGATTCTTACTAGAAACACCTCAAAGGGACCCTGTCCAGGAAGGCTGCTTGCTGGGGCAAGGAGACCCTAGCTGCCAGAGGCTGTGTAGGGTGTAATGCCAGAGCCGGGGCCGAAGGGGTGAGGTAGAGGTGCATCACTGCAGTGGGGAGCTGCAAGGCAGGGGTCTGCGTTGGAGGTGGGGACGAGGGCAAGGGGGCTTGTGAAGAATCCGTAAATGCCCATGATGCAATGATGCAATACAAAGCAAGAACTTGGGCGTTTGCCATAGAGGAGGTGCCCCAGGGCCAGCTCATAATGGTCTTAGACAAATAAGACCTTTCCCGTTTCCTCTCATTCATGGTGCGCACATGACCTTGGGCAACCTGAAAGCAGCAGTGGGGGAGTGGAGAGGAGAGCGATGCGGGGGAGAGAAAATGTTCTCTCTACCTTCTGAAGGTTCGATAATTGAGTTTATGAAATAAACTGACATTAGACAGATTAACAGGAAAAAAGACATGCAAATTAATTGTGTGCATGTGCATGGGAGTCCCATAAAATGTGAGACTCGAAGAAGGGCCAGATGATTGAAGTTCTTGCTTGAGCTACAGAAAAGAATTGGGGCTTGGGGCTTCTGGTGGGGAGGTGGTGACAGGTTATGGGAGGGTACGGGGAGGAAATGTGTGGTGTCTGTTATATATCAAAAGTCTCTCAGGTAATAAAAGCTGTCTCAGAGCAGCCCATCAGAATCAGTGACAGTTTGTGACAAAGTTGATCTGTGCAGGGTGACAACCTTCAGTCTTGGCTCCTGTGCTAATATCTTCCCTGGTTGATGAGAAATGGTTTTTCTTTATAGATGTAAATTTGTTTTACAAAAGGACAGCGTTTCAGAGCTACTCCTGTATCTGCAGTTTCTCAAAGTAACCAGCTTGAAATACGCCAGAGAAGTACATCCCGATGTTTCCTACAGTCGTGTTTTGGGGTGGTGTGTTCTGAGCCCTGACAGTGAGAAGGCAGGAGCCCTATTTCTGTTGGATGTTTCCAACCTGAGCTTGTTGAGGGAGGGGGATGGGGCTGCTCAGAGAGTGAAGCTTTAAATACAGTGTGAGGTGAAAGTTTTAGTTCAGATCATACTAGTCTTTTAAATAGTTGAAAACAAGATTTTCCTGATACTTAAAAATGACTGGAAACACAATAGCACCAGTCTGATCATCTCCAGAGGGGGGAGGTGGATTTTTAAAAGCTGGTTTGTAGGGCAGTAGTGAGAGAAAAATAAAACCATTCCTGGTCATACTCTCCCAAGTTCATGTCATTCCGTAGATAGTCATACAGATTTTCATCAAAGGTCCCTGTCTTCAGCCTCATCTTTTAAAGTCCCCGGTGCCTCTATTCTGAGCCTTTCTGAGGTTCTGTGAGAACAACTGGCTTCTCATTACTATCTTTGACTTTGGGTGATGTGATTTCAGTGCCTTCCAGCCTGCAGGGTTAGTTACTTCTCCCCTGTCAGCCTTCCACCTTCCCAAATGTGCCAGCGTCACTCATTGGTATTGTCTTATCTCTGTCGACTAAAGAAAAATATCAAGCTTTTAAAGAATGAAAGCTAGTTTTATTCAGAAGTGTTATTGAGGACTATAGACGGAGGCCCACGGCCCGGGAGCCGCCTTTGGAGAGGTTCTATCAGGCTGCTCTGACGGTGTCTCAGCCCACAGCCTACGCACGGGTGGTGGAGGGTTAGTGTGTGCAAAATCACACCAGATTGCTCAGAAGTTACATTAAAGCAGAATCCCATTAAGGTTTGGGTGAAGAGTACATCTGGTTATAGATTAGAGAACCATAATCACTAACCCGTCAGATGTTATCTTAGGTGTAGGAGAAGGCAAGGACTTGGGATAATTTATCTTTTAAAGAACATAGTGACTCAGGCAAGAGACATGGGGGGCCGTGTGCTCTATCCTGTTTTGTCTTCAAAGCATGTTTCTGGAGAGCTGCACCTGGTCCTAGAGTCAGGGGCTTTGTGAACTTACGGTGGCAAGCAGAGACGAGCAACACGGCTTCTTATGTCTGTTACTTACGTTTGTTTCACATCTCCCACCCTCCTCTCCCTACGGATTAAACTTTAAAAAATGATGCTGCTTCAGTAAGTTTCTAAAAAGATGTGGAGAGAGGTGCGTGTGTTCAGCCTACCATCTTTAATTGGAGTCGCTGGTAGATTTTTAAGGATAAATATTAAGAATACATTCTGAGTTTTCCCAGTATTTCTACATAACCTTGAATTCCCCTTTTTCTCTCTTACTACTAGATTTTTGGTCATTTTATCATCATCAAAGAGATGAAAGTTAACTCCAAGAAAATGACTTATTTCAGATAAAAATTTTAATTAGGGAGAAAAGATTGTAACTTTGAGTCGAAATGGGGTTTAGAGATTGTATGTGGTTTTTGATTATTCTATCCCATATTTTATAGACAAGTCACAAGTTTTTATAATTTCTCAACAACTTTTTATTTAACAGTTTTCCTTTTTTTAAAATTTATTTTTTTGAAACAGAGTCTTGCTCTGTTTCCCAGGCTAGAGCACAGTGGTCACAGCCTAGCTCACAGCAACCTCAAACTCCTGAGCTCAAGCAATCCTCCTGCCTCAGCCTCCCGAGTAGCTGGGACTACAGGCACTCGCCACCACGCCTGGCTAATTTTTTGTTTCTACTTTAAGTTGCTTTACTAATTTCTTTCTATTTTTAGTAGAGACGGGGTCTCGCTTTTGCTCAGACTGGTCTCCAACTCCTGAGCTCAAGCGATCCTCCCACCTTGGCCTCCCAGAGTGCTAGGATTACAGGTGTGAGCCACCGTGCCCGGCCAGGAATTTCCAAATCTACTGAATTAGGCAGGGTTCTTTTAAAGAAACAGAACGGACATATATGGAGAGAGAGAGATTTATTTTAAGGACTTGGCTCATGTGATTGTAGGAGCTGGCAAGTCTGAAATGCGAAGGGCAAGTGGGTAGGCTGGAAATCCCGGTAAGAGTTGATGTTGTAGTCCTGGGTTTGAAATTTGCAGGGCAGGCCAGGCAGTGTTTTTATGTTGTGGTCTTGAAGCCACATTCCTTCTTCTGGAAGCCTCAGTCTTTTTTTTCTCTTAAGGCCTTCAATTGATCAGATGAGGCCCCCCCACGCCATTATGGAAGGCGATCTGTTTTGCTCAAAGTCTACTGATTTAAATGTTAATCACATCTAAAAAATACTTTCACAGCAACATCTAGGCTTGTGTTTGACTAAGAAACTGGGTTCCATATCCTAGCCAAGTTGATATATAAACTTGACCATCACACCTACTATAGAGATGAAAGAATATTTTTAAAAAAACACCTGTAAGTCCTTTATCAAGGTTCATCAGTGGTTAACCTTTCTCTATGCTTTATCTTTCTCCCAAGTTCTGCATCATATGAAAACAAATTGTGAGGCCGGGCACGGTGGCTCACGCCTGTAATCCTAGCACTCTGGGAGGCCGAGGCGGGTGGATCGTTCTGAGCTCAGGAGTTCGAGACCAGCCTGAGCAAGAGCGAGACCCCGTCTCTACCAAAAATAGAAAGAAATTAATTGGATGGCTAAAAATATATATAGAAAAAATTAGCTGGGCATGGTGGCACATGCCTGTAGTCCCAGCTGCTCGGGAGGCTGAGACAGTAGGATTGCTTGAGCCCAGGAGTTTGAGGTTGCTGTGAGCTAGGCTCACGCCACAGCACTCGCCCCAGGCAAGAGAGTGAGACTCTGTCTCAAAAAAAAAAAACAAAAAACAAAAAAAACAAATTGTGGCAGCGATGATACTTCTCATCTAAGTACTTACTAAAGTACATTCTCCTATATATAGCACACCTAAGACAACTATTAATAATATTAATTAAGTAAGCTCACCTCATAGCTAGTCCACATATACATTTCCCCAGTTGACTTCAAAATGTCATTTATAGCTTTGTGTTTGGTCTGTTTGTTTACTTATTACACCTGGGGGTTATATCTCTTTTAATCTAGAACAGTATCTGTCTCTTTTTGCTGCTGTTGTTTTTCATCACGATGTCTGTTTCCAAGACTTCAGTCTTACATTCTAGATTTGCCTAGTTTTTCCTTTATGATGAGGTTCAGGTGAATCCTCTTGGCAAGAACACCACAAGGGTGAGTTTGTGGACTCATTGGCTTGCATCAGATGACATATGACCTTCGCGGATACCTCTATTAGTCATGTTAAATTTGGTCAGTTGGTAAAGGTGATGGCCACCATCTCTCTCCCTCGTAAAGGGACATTTTTCTCCTTTTAAATTAATATGTAATTTATGGCATGAGATTGTGTGAATATTTCATTCCCCAACAGCTTTTATCTGATAACTTTAGCATCCCTTAACTGATCTAATTATGTCATTTTTGTCATGGATTAGCTGGCATCGTTGTGTAAGCAGTGGTTTCCTTTTCTCTTCCTCCCCTCCCAGTATAATTTGTTGTTGTTATTTCTTACAAGTTATGAAGAATTATCGAAAGAATATTTTTCAATACATTATTGATGATTTATGGTCTTCTCAGTCTAGAAAAGGGAGGGAATGAGAAAATATGTTATTAACATAATTTATTGAAATTGTCTATAGTGCTGTAATTATGCTATCATGCAGACTAAGAGGCTATCTGTGCAAAATCAACTTGTATGTTGTTTTGTTTTGTCTGACTTTATAATAAAGTCTTATAGTATACGAATAAAAATTAAATTAGTTGATGAGTATCTTCATTGATGGCAGAGATGGGCATGGACTGAGCAGACCCTGCTTTTCCCTCTCATATTCATTAAGTGCCCTGTGTGGTCTCCAGATCTGGGTCCTATTACTAGTTCTGCCTCTTTGCGGCTGTGCCACTTTCATCAAGGCAATCAACCTTCCTGGTACTCAGTTTGGTTATCTCTGAAGTGACCATAAGTATACTTGAATGCTTCATGTCTCTTACTGACAATGACGGCCCTGTCCTCTGCTTCTCTGCAGTTGACTAAGGCTTCTCAGCCTACTCCTGTACGGGAAAGAATTACCAAAGTAGTCCTGAGACTGCTGGTCTTAGAAAGGCATGTTTGCAGGGTGGACCGTTGGCTGGTGTCTGGGAATTTGAATTTTAAGAGGGCTCTTACCATTCCCTGATAAGAATGACTCACTATGCCTAAAATATCTGTACAACAGTACAGTTTCTGTTGAACGTCTGCTTCCTTCTGGCAGACTGGGATTTTTGTATATGTTATAGGTACGGGTGTCTATCTGACAGCCCCCAATAAAAACACTGGACATTGACTGTCTAATGAGATTTCCTGGACAACATTTCACATGTGATTCCCCAACTTGTTGCTGGAGGAGTTAAGTGCATCTTCTGTGACTCTGCTGAGAGAGAATGTTTGGAAGCTTGTGCCTGTTTTCTTTGTCCCATGCACCTTTTTCCTTTGCTGATTTCACCTGGTATAATTTTTATCCCGTAATAAATCGTAGCTGAGAGTATTGAGTCCTATGAGTCATCCTAGCAACTCTCCAAACCTCTTTCAGTGTTCTATCTGTTAAACTGGCTGTTATAATAATAATATCTATCTTACAGTGATGTTTCAAGTATGAAAAATGTGGTGAAATGTGTGTGAAACCAAGGGCCTGATGTAGGATGTGTCCAATAGAGGGTGGTTGTTATTATGGAGTATGTTAACTATTCATATTAAAAACATCTTGTAGCTGGGTGCAGTGGTGCATGTCTGTAGTCTCAGCCACTTGGGAGGCTGAGGTAGGAGGATTACATGAGCCTAGGAGCTCGTGGCTGTAATGCTATGATCGTGCTTATGAATGGCCACTGCATTCCAGCCTGGGCAACATAGCAAGGTCCCATCTCTTAAAAGCAAAAAATTCTTCTGTTTGTGTGTGTGTGCTCGTGTCTTTGTCAGCACAATAGTGACACATCCATTCAAATTAACTCTAAAATCTCTGATGACTCATTTGATTGGGAACAATAGGTTCACATGCTGGCTTATGAGGACCCCTAGTTCCTTCATTAAAGTGTGTGTGTGTCTGTTTGTGTGAGAGAGATTTTTTTCACCTAACAATGAGATAGTTTGGGAGGCTTCCTTTTTCTTTACTTTTCTTTTTTCATGCTTTTCTTTGATGTGTACCTGCCATTTATAGAGGAAGCATACACTACATATTCTACTGCAGAAAATTACAGACGTGAGAAAGGGGCAGGGGTGGATTTAGAAAGGAATTTTGCAGTCTATCAAGTTGTGACTAATGGAAGCTATTAAAACAAAATGTACCAAGGATACGTCATAAATCTTCACTCCCTCTACAACTATATTTTTTATAAATGTTATCCTTTGGCTGCCCTGAGGTGGAGGGAATGGTGCTCAATGTCTCATTAAATAACGCGAAGATCTCCCAAGACAGGTGATATCTCTTATGATCAAGAGAGCAAACCACTGAGAATGCACACTGACGAGTATGGAGCATGCCCCAACACCACAAGCACCACACTGCATGAAAGCTGACTTCCAAGAAAAGTATGTCATACTGGTGAAAGGCAGAATTTTAGGGCAGTCTTGCCTCTTGGCTCTGTGGCTCCAGATTGAGAACAGTCTATTACTGAAAGAGTCATCCATCCTTGGAAATCGTCCATGCATGGTCCATTAATGCTTCTATACTTAAAACATGGTGGGGGAGAATGAGGACTTTATAATGAAAATTGGTCTTCTCTCTCTGGTCCACCTTCAAGTCAGCATTGAGTTATGGGACTGCAGAATTTCTACCACTCACTACTTGCTTCCTTTTTTCAGGGTTAGGCCCCAGAATGCTGGAATATACTCCCAGTAGGGCTCTCTTCTAGTTCCTCCTGCTCAAATCCATTCTATACATTGTTGGGAGAATGATATCTCATAAAACTCTTCAATCAAGTACCTTAAAAAAGGCTTCTCATTGCCCATAGAATAAATTTTTGGCATGCAGTTTCCTTAATGATCCTCAAACTACCTTCCCAAGTTAACTAACTTCCCATTAGTTTCCTTTGTTATAATCCCCCCAACTTCTTATGTCTAAACCTTACTTAGTTTTTTCTACTGCTTCCTTTAAAGAGTTGTAGGATGATGATGAGTTGGAACTTAGATCTGGTATAAGATATTTTACTTGATCAGAAATAATTTATGACTAAGTATCTGGAATCACTGGGGCATAAAACACGTATAAGCGTATACACACACATATACACACATACACACATGCTCACACTGTTAAAACTGTCTTTTTCTATGGCAGATGATAGACTGGTATAGAGAAATGCAATTCTTTACAGTTGAATTGCAATATTTTTCCCCAATAGATGCATCTATTTTTCTCTAGTAAATTATTATATTATAAAATATCTACTCATATTTTGTAAACTAATCACTCTCGAAGTGAATTGCTATTTAAAAGTCATCTCTGGCCGGGCACATGGCTCAGGCTTATAATCCCATAATCCCAACACTTTGGGAGGCTGAGGCAGGGGCATCACTTGAGGCCAGGAGTTTGAGACCAGCCTGGGCAATATCGAGACCCCCACCCCTTCTTTACAAAAACATAGAAAAATTAGCTGGGCATAGTGGCATGCACCTGTAGTCCCAGCTACTCAGAAGGCTAGGCAGGAGGATCACATGAGCTCGGGAGTTTAAGGTTGCAGTGAGCTATGATGAGGCCACTGCACTCCAGCCTGGGCATCGGAGAGTGAGACTCTGTCTCAAAAATAAACAAAATAAATAATAAATAAACGTCATCTCTGACAAAATTTTTGTATATTAAAGACCGTATGATATATCTTGTTAATCGGGACTGTCATATATTGGGCTAACATTATTGGGGGAAATACATGCCATCATTATTAGTGAGAAAGAGTTTCCATACCAATTTTTTAAAAGTAGAAAGATAAATTAACCAGAATTTTTAAGGAGGTAAGTTTTAACTCACTGGAGGACTACACCAAATCTAAACATTTAAGGAACCCCAGTGGAAAATTGGTTTTCCTGTGTGCAGCTCCAGTAATCTGGGAAAGGCTAAAACAAAGCCAGTGGCCTCTTAGCACAGCAGTAGAAGCAATCACCTCATGGAGCGGTCAGTTTGCCGGGAGGATTTATGGAGAATCTAAGGTCAGGTGCCACTTTCAGCCCCACAGCAGGGCTCTAATTAAGCCATGCCAGAAGGTTCAGTTTATAGAGGTGAAGTGACTGTGGATCCTTTTTCTCTCTAAAATTAGCAATAATTCAGCTTTCACACAGATGCCAAATTATCTCAAAAGACCTACAGACTCCATATGACTCTTCAGTGTAATAATCACAACTGACATAGTTTTAGATCTTACTGGGTGCCCACACAGATTTTATGTGAATTATCTCATTTAGTCTTCATAAAAACTCCATTATTAATATCATTTCACAGATGGGGGAATTGAGGCGCAAGGAGGGGGTAAATAACTAAACCAAGCTTTCGAGGTTAGTAAGTGGCATTGCCAAACAGAATCTGCCACCAGAGTCTATGTACTTTATCACTGTGTAAAGCTCGATAACCTTATGTTGGAACAAATAAATAACTGCAACATATTCTGCTCAGTAGTTTGCAAAATGCTCTGACCTCCTTTTTACCTCCATAGGGGAGATAGCTGAGCTTTGGAGTCATTAAACTGAGGTTCAGAGACATGAGGTGATTTGCCCAAGGTTTACCTGCTAGATAAGGTTTAGCTGTCTAGATATCTAGTAGCTAATAGGGCTAGAACTTGAAACCAACTAGATGATGGAGCAAGAGCTTAAAACAAAATCTTGTGAACTCAGAATTCCTGGTTTAATTAGATTCAGAAAAAGTCCCCGGGACATTTCACTGTCTATCCAGAAATGTGCGGAAGTTGGGGAACAAAAGCAAAGTATCTTGTGAATAGATAAAGGCAGCTTAGTAAGTAATTTCAGTAGATCTGTGACACACAGCCTGAACAAATGGTCACATTTACAATCTATTTTTGGTTCTTTTGTGCCTAACACAATTGACTTTGTGTAGGTATCTATTTTCTGCCCCCCGCCCCGCCCCGTCTCCCTTTCTCACTCTCTCTATGTAAAATATATCAACTCATCTACCAATTTTTAATTTAAACAGAAACATGCGTGATTCATATATTCAATCAATTTATTAAGCAAATATTTACTGAGGCTCATGCGTGTGCCTGACTGTGTACTAAGCACTGGAAACCTAAAGAGAATGAAGTCACTGCCTGGACAGGTGGAGGCTGACACATATTAATACAAGCAGGGCAATAATCAAGTGTCATAACTGCTTTATTAAATATAAGGCTAATCAGGGCCTCTAACCTGCAGAATTCAGTGCCTAGGCTAGGAAGGATACAGGAACACTTTCCAAAGAAGTACACAGGACAAACGGGTGTTTAGGAAACTAATCAATTTCCAGGTCCTCAATCAGTAGTGACCTGTGATTGTATTTTGGTCAAATGTTTTAAACCTTTCTTGTTTTGATATCAAGTGTTTTAAACCATTGATGTGTGATATACTTCCCAAAATCAAATTTCACATTCTAAAATTAAGTCTTTTTTTTTTTTTTTCTGAGACAGAGTCTCACTCTCTTGCCTGGGCTAGAGTGCCGTGGCATCAGCCTAGCTCACAGCAACCTCAAACTTCTGGGTTCAATAGATCCTTCTTACTCAGCCTCCCGAGTAGCTGGGACTACAGACATGTGCCACCATGCCCAACTAATTTTTTCTATATATTTTTAGTTGTCCAGCTAGTTTTCTTTCTATTTTTAAATAGAGACTGGGTCTCACTCTTGCTCAGGCTGGTCTCGAACTCCTGAGCTCAAACGATCCTCCCGCCTTGGCCTCCCAGAGTGCTAGGATTACAGGCGTGAGCCACAGTGCCCGGCCATTACTCTTGAATACAAGTTTCTGATAACTTTGGAGATCATACCATTGGACTAGGTAAACACTTCCAGAACTCTAACAAAAAACTGATGCATTCATGAAGATTGCTAACCCAACATCGAGGTGATCAAGAATTAATTACATGGAGCTGAAATGATTTTTAATGGCTTTTTGTTTGAAACATCACTGATTCTTTTTGTTTTCCAGACTCAAGAAAACTTTTTTTTCTTTTGAGCTATCTATAGCTTACAGCGATTAGGTAAAGTATAGTTTTGTGAGCAAAATTGAAACATTTACCTTTCTTTCTACCTGAATTGTCCAGAATTTTGAAACTATTCATTGGCATTCTTATTTTATGGCAATATAGTTACTTGCATTAGTTCAGTAAAATTCTGTTTTCCTTTGTACCAGGACACATTGGAAGCAGTGGTTATTTTGCCAAGGCTTTGACTGGAATGTCATATTTCCAAATGTGACCAGGCTGCTTTGAGGGATTGAGGTTGACCTTTAAAGACAACAGACTTGGAAAAAGACTGGCCTGGGACCTTGTCTACATGGTTCTCTTACAGGGTTCTTGACCTTGCAGTAAGTGAAGAATGTCACTTTCCGACAGGCCCAGGAACTTCAAGATATTTAGAGGACCTCAAGAAGAGAGGAATTCACTCACTTTATACTGTTACAGGCACAGTCTGATGGAAAATCCTTGGCATTGCTTTCTAGCCTTGACAGGCTTTCAAAAGCCTAATGTGAAATTCCTTATGAAAAAGTTCCAGCAAAGCCAACTTAAAATGAGCCTATATCCCCGTTCTACTATACTTTACGCAAATGATCAGGCCAAAGACTAAACTTACTTTGCAAACAAATTAGTCTTCCATAATTATCTTTGGTAAAAATGGGGATGACTACAGAGAGAGAAAAATTTGTTTCAGAAGAAAACTGTAGTATTCCTGTTATCAGATTCTGGCCATGATCATTGTGTTTTTCTTTTTTTTTTTTTTTTTTTGAGTTTTTATTAGTTGCCTACAATTTGGAATGAATTTTGAATTCTTTCCTGGCTACAAGTCTTTAAACTAACATTTCCAAATTTTTCTTCCATTTTTCTGACTTGGAATCACTGGAATTAAAACTGTCTTTTCCTGAAGACCTGCAAGCTGAAGTTAGATAACTTGATAAAAACTTAGGGAGAAATCACAATAGCAGCTTTAATATATGAACAGCCTTGGTTCCTGTTGGTGTATGGACTCCTCAGAAAGTTCACTTGAACAGCTGATTCGAACCATAATCCAGAAAAATCTATCAGATTGCCTCGGAGACTCTAGAAAAACTAGTTTATAGACAACTCCAGACATTGACTTTTGTTCTTCTTTTGTTTCCATAGAAATGCTTTCCATAGAAATGCTCAAAATATGTAGAGGCCTGACTTTGGTGGAAGCCCATCTGCAACACCACTGCCTCAAATGAGGCACAACTGTTAACTGGCCTGGCCTATTCTCAGGACTGAGAAACTGGTTCAGTGGCTTATACAATAACCCACCAACCCAATTTCTGGACTGTGGAACTTCCTGGAGAAATTTCAGATCAGGGAATATTGGGGCTTTTCTACGATAATCCACCAACCCAATTTCTGGACTGTGGAACTTCTTGGAGAAGCTTCAGATCAGGGAATATTGGGGTTCCTGCCCTCATGTCTCTGGCCTTTCATTCTCCCTGAGGCTAGCCATAGAAACTAGAATCTTCTTCCTCAAGGTGGGTCATAGGAACCAGAACTCCTTTTCCCCAAAGCTAGCCATAAAACTTAAAAATATTACTCTAACCACCCCCAACACACACACCTTTCTGTGTAAAAACTGGCCATAAAGAAATTATCTGACTTACCTTGTTTGACTGTAGGTCATAAGACCCCCATTCCAGAGAGGGTCCTGCCACATACCCAGAAAGAAGGAATGCATGCTCAGAAGGGCCAAGAAGAATCTAGATAAACAGGCCTTGCTGAGTTTCCCTACTTAGTCTATTAACATGAGATCATACCCTTTTTGTCCAATCATATTTCTACATGGCTGCCCATACTTGGTTGAACCTAAGCATAAAAATTGACAATTGTTACTGTATCTTTGCGACTTCATTCTGAAGGCTCCCATGTCATGTAAAACTATGATCAAATGAATTTGTTTGCCTTTTCTTCTGGCAATCTGCCTTTTGTCAGTGATTTTCAGCAAACCTTCAGAGGACAATGGAGAACTTTTCCCTTCACCCCTGCAAGGGACTTATCAGAGGTAAGTTAGTATTTACATTTTCTTGAACATATGTCACACTCACAGGAAAAACATTTTCATTAACTTTTTCCAAAAGAGTACTCTATCCCAGTGTACCTATTTTTCCTTTGGTGCATATATTTTGTTCATTGCCATTCATCAACCAATTAGCTTCTCATTTTTCACATTTATCATGAAATGTTTATTTTCACTAACTAGAATTAGTTTATTTTCATGGCTGTATATTGTAGATTCTACTGTAAATAAGACACTTAATAATCAAAACTTAAATCATCTCTGCCTTGGTTGTGGTTTTTTCTCTTTGCAGTGAATTTCCTCAGAGTAGATTAACCGGAACTCTTAAAAACAGAGGATCTACTTATGTACCGGTGTAAAACAGAATGTTCTCCAAAACAATCCAGGATATAATATCTGGACTTTTAAAAACTAGCCTCATTTAATTAGGATTAATTCCTCCTCCTCAGAAGTTCTGTGATTCTATTTCTGTAAAATCCAAAATGATAAGCTTCATTGTTTCCAAACATTAAATGAAATTCCTAATCTTATTATCTAGGACCTTCAGGTGTTTTTTCCCTGTCCATCTGTCACTCCTTTTTAAGGTACTCTGAGGTGACCTAGAGGCCTGTCATGCTAAGGGTTTCCTCTGTGTAGAGAGGAAACTGGGAAGTTCCAGTGAGGATGGGAGGGAAGGGAGAGAGAGGGGACTCAGAAAGCGCAGATCCCGGCAGACCGCAGACCGAGCTCAGGAGTCTGCACTTGGTCTTCAAGCACAGCGGGGTTCTAAAGTGGAGTGTGTCACCCCAGGATATGCAACAGAGTCCACAGGGTACCAGAAGAATTTATTATATGTATTTTTCCTCTAAAATATGGGAGGGAAATTAAATTGCACCTATATTTAACACACATGGATTGACACGTGCTCAGTCTGTGCCACACAGCCACAAACTTGAACAGTGTCCTGAGGGAGAAGAAGCCATCACCACTGACCCCAGGGGTTGCCTGTGCAGCCTTGGGCATTTGTTCCCTTCCAGCAGGTTGTGATTTGTGGTGGTTTATGTGATCCTGGCTAAGGAGATTTACAGACTATGTCATCTGGTGTTAACTGCTAATCCTTGCAAGAGGGACAACTGCCTTTAAAAGATTTCTGAAAAACAAAAGAAATACAAATAAAAATTTAGGAGGACAAAACCAGAATAAAGAAAATATTAGTAATGTAAAAACAAGGAAACTTTCATGTTTGTCATGACAGAGCTAATATTTTTCCAATTCTTATTATAAGTTCTCTGTTTAACCATATTATGAGATAAAAACAACAATGATTTAATCAGAACTGACAAGCAGTAGGCTACAAAATTTTGATACCATCAAGAAGACTGTTTAAAAGAGGGATTTATATCCTCTGTTATTAATGATTACTTGGCCCTTGTGTATATTGGACCTTTGGTCAAAGGTGGTATAAGAAAACAAGTATAATTAGGAAGATATTTAAAATTGCTAATTATTTCATATTTATCTCATCTTTTTTTATTCCTATTTATGTGCATGATTTATTGTGTGTTAGGTTATTTTCATAAATAACTAAGTAAGCACATATTAGGCCCACTTGCTGTTTTGGTTAACTTTGCTATATAATCAACCACCCCCAAACTTTGTGGCTTAAAACAATTTATTTCTATCTCTCATGGTTTCTAGATTGCCTGGGTTCAGCTGGGTCATTTTTGCCTGGGGTCTCTCATGTGGTTTCAATCAGTTGCCTGGGTTGCAGTCATCTGAAGGCCCAACTGGGTCAGATGCTTAAGATGGCCCACTCACGTGGCTGGTAGTTGATGCTGGGTGTTGGCTGGTCAGTCACCATCTGGGACTCTTGACTAGTGAGCTTGCGCATGGCCTCTCCGTGTGATCTGGACTTCTTACAGCTTGATGATTGGGTTCCAAGTTGGGGAGTCCCAAGAACCTTCCAAGAGGAAGTAATCAGAAGCTGCCTGGCCAGTAAAATGTGCACCTAGAGTTAGAACAACATGGCTTCTGTACTTCTCCATATTCTATTGGTCAAAGCAGTTACAGGGCCCACCTGGATTCAAGAGGGTGGGGAAAATAAGCTCTGCCTGGCGATGCAGTAGAGTAGAGGAGCACGTGCAATGGTTGATGGTGTTGTGGCCATCTTTGGAAATTACAATCTACCACATATGCTCAAAAAGATTTTTTTTTTGGAGACGAAGTCTCACTTTGCAGTGGCACCATCACAGCTCACTACAACCTCAAACTCCTGGGCTCAAGCCATCCTTTTGTCTCAGCCTCCAAAGTAGCTGGGACTATAGGCACACACTGCCATGCCCAGCTAATTTTTTAATTTTTTGTGGAGATGGGGTCTCACTACGTTGCTCAGGCTCCCAAAGTGGTAGGACTACAGGCATGAGCCACCACCACACCTGGCCTCAACATGTTTTGGCTGGTCTGTGTGCAGTGGTGTTTACAACTGGTTGATCACAACCAGTTACAGATTCCTTTGTTCCTTCTCCACTCCCACTGCTTCGCTTGAGTAGCCTAAAAAAATAAAAAATAAATAAGTAGAAAAGAACAGATCTAAGCACATTTTCCCACACTCTGTTAAATCAGTCTTCCATTCCTGGGAATGGGTTGGACCAATAGAATGGTTTCGCTTCATTAATCTGATGGAGAACATTTATCTTTTATGAGACGTAGATCAGTCTCTACTTGCCCTGATGGTTTACAGAGAAACACCATTTTTTTCCCAATAATTGAACAAACTCCTCCCTGTTGGGCTGTCAGGGAATCCAGGGGGCAGCGGTTTTTGAATACAACAGAGGCTGGGCTGTTGACTTCTGTCTGAAGTGCTCCCAATGCTTGCATGGTGCATTGAACTCCTGTTCTTCCACCATGGAGAGATTCAAAACTGCCTTTTCAATCTCATAAATTCCAAATGCCAGGAAGAGAGTCCTGAGCACCTAAAAGAACTTAGAATTGTGATATACAAGTGTGTTTTTAAAATAATGTTGTGTCTAGTACATTTGTGTGGTACCATTTTATGAACAAAAGAGCCCAGGTGTGTAATTTGGCTGGCATTTAAATGGAGTACCTGGTGACAGAGGTTATCAGGTAACCAAGTCCACAGCATCCCGACCATCTAGTTGGGAACCACCTGTATGCTTTATTGCCACACAAGATAAAATGACCAGTGTTATTTACAGATAGGGCCAGGCTGGAGCGTGTGACCTCCCAGGCTGGAGTTTGCTGTGTCTTTTCTTCCTCATTGGCATTTCCATGTGTCCTTGCCAGTCTGTGGGAACAGAGCAATTTGCAAAATATTTGATATAAACAAGCCTTGGGTCCAGTTCTGGCAGTTACAGGGCTTGGTTTTGTCACCTAGCCAAGGCAGTCCAGACTTTTCGTCTATCCATATGTAATCTTTACTGTCTGGCAACTTAACACGGGGATCAAGTGAGCTACCCCCAGTTGCAGCAGCCTGGTTTGTGAGCCATCCATAACATCTGGTGATTTGACAAGCGTTGACATCATAAGAGTTAGTGTCAGCATCATCTAAGAGGTGCAAGAATGCCATCTGTGGAATCAAATCATAGGGTTTGGTCACAATATGGCCCTAGTTTGTCACACAGAAAAGATAAAAATTTTATTTTTAGTGACTTTACCTGAGCAAAAGACAGTTCTTGAGCTTCCGGAGGTTTTTCTGCATCCAGTTGACTCACCAGCAAGAGAAGCAGCATGACGTTTTTTCTGTGGTTATGGACGCCACACCACATCTTGTCATACATCCATCTTCTGGACTGGTTCCCCTGGGCACGCACATTGGCAGAAACAAAAATGAGTTCAGGTTCCTTTGCGTGATCTAGATGTTGGCATAACCAGCAATTAGACTGACTAGTTAATCTGGCCAGAGTTTGAAAGACTGGGGCAAAGGGATGCTGGGTCCGTGCCTGACCTGCTGGGAAAACAGTAAGGGTTAGTAAGAGCAAGGCACAGTTTGAAAGCAGAGTCGTAGTGGAAGATTAAAAGGGAGAATGGGATAGGCTGAGGCAATCTCCACTCAGCTTCCCATGTGCAGTCCTTGAAGGGTGAGGCTTAAAAGAAGTGTTTAAAAAGGATCCTTTTGGAGGGGGGGTGGTTTAAAAGAAAAAAGGAGTTTTTTTAGGTGAAAAATGGAGTGTCTTGATCCATGATCTCGGGAAAAAGCTATCTTCTTTGTGCAAACGTCTGCCTCAGGAGCCTGGGAACTGGCCTTGGAAATCCTTACTTTCAGGTCACCTGTAGGGGTGGCCCGCCAATTGTCTCGGTATAGTCCGGTGTGGCTCACGTGAATCCAGGAGAATTTTTCTTTTATTTTGATGGTGATATAGGTGGTTAACAGCACTTCATAAGGGCCTTAACAGCGAGGTGACATCATGAGTCTTCTGAGAAAACTTAGATGTACACATGGTTTCTTGGTCAAAAAGAATAGCAAGGCTAGGCCGGGCATGGTGGCTCACGCCTGTAATCCTAGCACTCTGGGAGGCCAAGGCGGGTGGATCGTTTGAGCTCAGGAGTTCGAGACCAGCCTGAGCAAGAACAAGACCCCGTCTCTACTAAAAATAGAAAGAAATTAGCTGGACAACTAAAAATATATAGAAAAAATTAGCCGGGCGTGGTGGCACATGCCTGTAGTCCCAGCTACTTGGGAGGCTGAGGCAGTAGGAATGCTTGAGCCCAGGAGTTTGAGGTTGCTGTGAGCTAGGCTGACGCCACTGCACTCTAGCCCAGGAAACAAAGTGAGACCCTGTCTCAAAAAAAAAAAAAAAAAAAAAAGAATAGCAAGGCTTGTCAGTTGGCGCCATGCTCCTTTCCACCTGCTGATGACATGCTCCAGGCATATTATTTAGCGTCTTTATGTAGCTAGTCATGGTACCGAATTGTTCACTTAAGTCCCCATACTGTTCAGCCAGCTTGGGAATAGAAGGTTTAGAGGTGCCAGTGGGCATGGGATGACCTAACGCCATTTCAAAACAGATTAATCCTTATCTCCTACTTGGAATATTCTGGATTTTTATAAGAGCCAAAGGTAATGCTTCTGGCCACTTAAGTCCAGTGTCTTGACAGACTTTTCCCAAAGTCCTTTTCATGTCTAGATTTTTGTGTTCCACTTGTCTTGAGGATTGGGATGATATGAGGTATGAAATTTTAATAAGTACTCCAGAGCCTTTGCAAGCAAGTGCTTTATTTCTGCTGTAATGAGTCCCTGGATCTGATTCAGTCCATGAAGGAATACCCAAACGGAGTATAATCTCAGTTACTAATTTCTTTACCGTTGTTGTAGCGTCAGCATGCCTAGTTGGGTAGCGTTTTGTCCATCCACTAAACATGCAAATGATAATTAAATAGTGAGAAAAGCGTAAAGCTGGAGGTTAATTTATAAAATCAGTTTGGAGAGCTGTAAAGGGTAGTCTGGGCCTCTGGGGGCTTCCTGGAGAGTGTTGGTTTCCTCTAGAGATTAGGTGAGATTTACAAATAGTGCACTGGGAAATAATTTGGTCAGAGATTTTGTAGATCCCAGGGCAGTACCAACTATATATATATTTTTTTCTTAATTATCTCCCATTTGTGCATATGTCCCATCTGATGGGAGATATTGCAAATCAAAAACTTAAAAGAAAAGGGGCCACAGGGAGTCCATTTGGCCCCATGTATATAGTCTGTCTGTTTAGCATGCTTTTGTATTCACTTAACTTTTTTGGATTATGGGGCATTAGCCTGATGATGAATAATACCAGACAGGCATAAGGCAGGGTAATAAATTTAGTGGAAAAAGGACAGGGAGGGCCATTTTTAGCTGCATATTTAGCCGCCCTGTCTATTCTATCATTTCCTAGAGATACAGCCCTGTCCTTGGTGTGGGCTGGGCAATGAACAATAGCAATCTTAGAAGGAAGGTGAATAGCTTGGAATCGGGCAGCAATTATAGGCCCATTGGTGACAGGAGTGTCAGCAGGAGTTAAGAAACCATGAGATTTCTAAATTGTACCAACTGCATGGCAGACTCCAAAGGCATGTTTGGAGTCTCTGTAAACAGTGGTAGCTTTTCCTTTTGCCGATGCGCAAGCTCTAGTGAAGGCTATGAAAAAATTGACTCCAGGCATTTTGTGGTGACATTTTGAGTGCCCTGAGATATTTTATGTCCTAAGTAAGTAACAGCGGCCTATACCCAATGGAGTTTGGACCTAGAGGCTTTATGGCCTCTGTCAGCTACAGTCTTTAAAAGAATGAGGGAGTCTAAGAAATCATCCTGTTTACAGAGCAAAAGATCAACGTACTGAACAAGTGTGGATGTTTGGGTAAAGGTTATGGAGTTAAGGCAGCTTTGAGAATTTGAGAGAATATTGAAGGAGACTCATAGTATCCCTGAGGTATTCAGGTCCATGCTAATTGTCTCCCTCTGAGGGTGAAAGTAAAGAGAAATTGTGAATCAGGATGCAAAAGAATCAAAAATAAAGTTGAACAGAGGTCAAAGACTGTATTATTGAAGTCACAAGAACTGAAAAGCATTTGAGTTAGTTTCCATCTTCTTGATAAAATATTTGATTTAAGTGCTTATTTTTTAAGCTAATTAATTAGAGCTCTATTATATTTTTTGTTAGGGAAATATCACATACACATGACGTATATAGACATAGAAATACAGACATACAGACAGAAACAGATCTTATAGCTCTTTTGAAGAATTTTTATATGCCGGCCATTAAATATCATTATTTTTTTAATTCAGACTATCAATCTTTTAATTACCTATTTTATCATTTTAAGCAATTACTAGCTAGGAAACACTTTGCCCTTAGTAAGATTTTGCCATTTCTGTAAGCGTTTGCTGCTTCCAGGGCCTAATACTTACGCATGTATAGGTAGGCATAGTGGAGTACTCAGTTCTTCAGAAATTAAGGATCCTGTTTTTACCTTGAATCTTGGCTTTGGCTCTCAGATATCCCTGAACAAGTTAGGCAACGATTTTTCTTTACCCAAGCACACAAGAAAGAGGAATAAAGGGATAGAACACGAAATCTCTGCGAATTCCTGAAAGCTGGAGTACTAACCCCTGTAGCATTGCCATTTACTGCCAGCTTCTGGCTGACCCAGTCAGACATTTAAGGCCTCTAACTGGATCTAAGCTAATTAATTATTGGATCCAATCTGACTCCAGACCTAGTTTAGTTTCTGTTGTGACTTCTGAACCCAGTTAGGATCAAAAATTTTGCTCAAACTCAGAGAACTCAAAATCTGTGGATCTTTGGAATCTGAGCAAGAACTTACCCATGAGCACCAGTGGCACTGAGAGAGCAATGAACACAACGGGTCTGGCGAGACCCTCACTTGGACTCTTGGTTCCCCTGAGGGTCTCCGGGAGCTCTATTTCAGAACCCACTTCTGACAAATTAAATTTAACAGTTTAACTGAGCAAAGAGCATTTCACGCTTTGGGCAGCTGAAATAGAACAGGTTCAGAGAGACTCCAATGCCGGAGAAGATTCATGGACAGAAATAAGAAAGTGACATACAGAAAATAGAAGTGAAGTATAGAAACAGCTGGATTGGTTACAGCTCAGGCTTTGTCTCACTTAAACACCATTTGAACAGTTGGCCGCCTTTGATTGGCCAAAACTCCATGGTTGGCACAGAGGAGGGAGCAGGGAGGAGTGAAGATGAATGGAGCAGACTTTAGCTGGGACCAACAGCTGACCTTGTTCTGAACTTTTTAACTAAAGTACTCTTTTAAGTGAAACCAATAAGCCTTATCCAAGGTTATAACTTAATGAAGGAAACAAGAGGTGTCTCCAAAGAGGTAAACACTTTTTACAAGATCCAGAAAAGCCACAAAAAGAGCTCAAAGAATGGAAAGTCTCGAGAGCCACAAGTGAAATGTGACCCACATTTTTAGTCCAGTTCTTCAGCTGACCACTTATACATAAATGTCTAAAAGCCCCGTGTGCCCCCACAGAATACAGGAAATCAAAAGCTGTGCACGGAAGGGCAATAGATGGCAAAAGTCATACAAATATCAAACCAGCGCAGTCATTTCCTGCCTGGGAATCAAACGTAGGTGTGGAGGAGAAAGCGCGGCACTCTAACCAGTAGGCTACAGAGTGAGCTGGCTTTTGCTGTTGTTTCCACTGGGGCAGTATACAGGGGTTTTGTTTTTTTTTTTTCAGGTCAGATTTTGCTCTTTAATTTTGTCAAGAGAATTTTTAAGGCTAGCCACATTATGTGCCTTTCTTTTCATCTAATTTCTCTATTAATACAAATAAGGTGATTGCTTAGAATATGAGATCTCTAAAACTTATTTAAAAAAAAAACTTAGAAGTCTTTTAATTTAAAGGATCCATCTTTTGACCATTAATAATTAGAATTCTCAGTGGTATATTTATTCCAAAAGCAACTCAATCCCATAAGCCTCTTCATGGAAAGGCCAGGTAGGGATTGTCCAGGTTTTGTGTTCCTGGAGAGGGCATAGAGGAGGCAGTTCCCATGATTCCCAAAAATTCACTCCCAGAAATAGACAAAGAGGACCTTTTAAGAAGGAGACTCCCCTGGAGCTCGACATGTGCAGTACAAAGAGTGTGCTGCTTAGAACCTACGTGTCTCAGACTCCCAGTCTTTTTCAGACTGGCTTCCTGGTGTGTTCCTGAGAAAACAGTCCCCCCACATGGTGGAGACTGAGGAGAAAATTCCCGCTCAGCCACAAGACAAGCTCAGGAACACGAAACAGGACAAGAGGGGAACCTCATGTGGGTTTTTTTTTCCATGGACCTGAAGCAAAGTTTGTCTTTAATAGGCTCCAGTCTACTTGGAACTGTGTAACTGGCTAGCCTATAGGACCGGCTCAAACAGCAGGCTCACAGGGGTTCTAGGCCCGTGCTCTACCCTATGGCAATCTTCTTTATGACGGAATGACACGGAAAGACAATGACAAAAGAAAGCAACAACAACAGAAAAAGCTGTTTCTGAGAGGAAAGGGATCAGACAATATGAACATTCATACAACAAAGGACCAAAAAATATACCAGAGTCACTATACCAAGACTAGTTACTTTCTCTCATTGATCTTTTTTTTTTTTTTTTTTGAGACAGAGTCTTGCTCTGTTGCCCAGATTAGAGTGCCGTGGCGTCAGCCTGGCTCACAGCAACCTCAAACTCCTGGGCTCAAGCAATTCTCCGGCCTCAGCCTCCCGAGTAGCTGGGACTATAGGTATGTACCACCATGCCCAGCTAATTTTTTCCATTTTTAGTGGCCCAGCTAATTTTTTTTTCCTATTTTTAGTAGAGAACGGGGAGTTGGGGGATGGTGGGAGGGTAGTCCTCACTCTTGCTCAGGCTAGTCTCGTACTCCTGGCCTCAAGTAATCCTCCCGCCTTGGCCTCCCAGAGTGCTAGGATTACAGGTG